>JAGFPH010000005.1:0-10003 GCA_018207615.1 Philaenus spumarius
ATTTTTATTTCTGGGAATTAGTAGATACCCTGAAAGCGGTTTTAAATAGAAGAAATATTTACAAGAAATTCAATGTATCTTTTTCCAAAGACTTCAATTTGTTCAAATAATCTTCATTAACCCATTAGTGCATAAAGTTAAAAGTTTTGAAAAAAACTTAATTTATTCTTAAAACCTGTTCCTAGTGCTTTAATTTAAAGGGGAAAAATAAATATAAAAATGTTTCATACCCAGATCTTGTGAAAATGGCTGTCTTATAAATAGGACGCTATGCACAGGGACAACTTTCTTTGTTTTAGAATTTCAATGCCAGGTTCTTCCCAATTATTACTTTTCTGAGAGGTTTATAATAAAACTTCTTTTTTGAGAAAACAAGGTTTTATTGAATTAAACTGATAAGTATAAAACACATATTTTAAAAGTTTTAGGTTAGTTCAAACTAGATAATAGTAATAAATTGTATCATAAAAAAAACCTTTGACTGTTATCAGGAGCTGTGGTAACCCATGAAGCACCTTGGATGTAGTCCCACATTACACTTTGAGCAAATAAATTTTGCTTTCCCAGGACAATAGGCACACCTTCGCTGTTTTTCGATTTTCAAAGGCCAATGGTCTCCCTTGTCTTGTCGAATGTCCAAGAGTGGTTTTGGAGGAAATCTGCCTTGAGAAGATGGTTTACCAAACTGTTTCAGGATTGTAAGCGCCAAGTTTCGGAACTTTAAAAGTTGGTTGATAGACTCGTCAGGAGGAAGCAGTTTCCTGTTGAGTATCCAAGAGTTAACCACTGAAGCATCAAAAAGATATACAAATATCGGCCACCACCACTTTCTTTGCCGCATTCGGGTTCTGTATGCAGTAATATTTTGGTCTAAGAGATCCACTCCTCCCATTCCCTTATTATAACTTGCGTAGACTGTTGGCTGTTGTACTTGTACTTTCGACTTCTTTTCTCTAGACCATCTAGTTGCAGTGCCCACATTGAGACTTTCGTAGTTTGTCGCAGCTGTAACTACACTATTGTCATTCCATCTAACTACCATCACGTTGTCTGTGGACCTGAAATCATAAGCTCCCCTTACTTCACTTTGTAGTTCTTTATTGCTCTTCAAAGGACAGTACTCAGATCTATCAGCTCTCAATGTGCCGGTTGCACACATCCCACTGTTTGCTAGATGTTTCAAAAGTGCCACAGACGTAAAGTAGTTATCTATGAAAATCTTATGACCACAATTATTTGGAACTTCAGCTTTTTCTAGTAAGGATACTACAACATCTCCACCAACACCAAAATAGCTTTCACGAGAATTTGCCTTGCCTGTGTATATGTCAAAACTAATGAGATAGCCATTTGATGAACATAAAGCCCAGTTTTTAAAGCCAAATCTAATCGGTTTTCCTCTAATATATTGCTTAGCATAGTGCTTTCCATAATATGGAATCATGCTTTCATCAATCGATAAATTTTCATCCAGTCCCCCATGAAGCGCGAAAGCAAGATTTAGTCTGTCAATAAACGGGCGTAGTTTGTACAGTCGATCAGAGTTTATATTGTTGTTGTCATTCAGGTGTAAGAAACGTAGGATCTGTTCAAACCTATTGCACCGCATACTTTCAGAAAGCAAAGTGGGAACATCATTTTCTCTTGACCAGTACATACGTTTATTTGGGTATTTAGCATATCATGACATTAGTAATCCACCTAAAAATACAAGTAATTCCTCCTTTGTAAGATACAAACTAACATTTTTTTGAAGGGCGTACAAATTACTCTGTTCACAGATAAGTTCTAACATTTCATCATCAAAATATAGTGAAAAAAAATCAAGAGGAGATTTGCATTCCATGGCCTCATCAGAACACGGTTTTGGGTCGCATGATGTATTAATTTTAAAATTAGGCTTATTAGTGTTCCATTGATTAATTTTTTTCTGTTTAGAATTTTCTTTAGTTTGTTTTTTTGTTAAAGGTTTGTTTGTCTGTTTGTTTGTTTTGCAAATCTTTCTCATTTTAGTTTTTTCAGGTGGATCAAATTCACTTTCCGAATCATAATACTTATTAGGTAGGCTATTTTTTCTAGGTCGCTTACCTGAAGAAGATGCCGCTGATGGTTGTCCTGTGGATGCATGTAATACACTATTTACAGAAGGTGAACTATTTACATTAGGCGAACTATTTACAGGGACCTGATCTTCATCAATACAGGCTGTTTGAACTTCACATTTACTATGCAATAAATTACGTCCAAGATGATTTAGATTTCCTTTGTGTTCTTCGTCAGATTTGTCACTGTCAGCATCCGTTTCTCCTTGATCATCTGGAGGTGTAACATAAATAAGAATTTCTGATTCATCGTTAGTTCCTTCCAATTCAGCCAAAATATCTTTCAGAGAAAGCCTGGAAAAAAATTTTAGAGGTTATGTTAGTACAAGAAAAATTAGGCCTTTATTTTAGCAGCAAATGTCATATTTTACGTTGGTTTAGCTTTGTATTCAAATGATAAATAAAATGAAATAAATTAGATATTACTGAAAAATAAACTAATTTGGAATGAAAGTGTTCATACAATAGTAAAAACAATCCTAAAAATAGCCTAGTGTTCCAACTTAAAAAAAATTTGTGTTTGACGAGTCAACTTACTCAGGCGCATAGCGTCTTAAAAATAAGACACTGCTATTTAACCTAACCTAGAAATAACAAATAATATATCATGACCTTTAAATAATAATAGATTATGTCTAAATGTTATTTGTAAGTAGTAACAGTAATAGAAACAAATAAATTTATTTTTATGAACTAAATATAAAATAAAATTACCCTTCATGCGTGGTAACATAATTATTCTTCGACATTTTCCCTTGTTATGAAGAGAGGTTTTGTCAACAACAGCTCACAATGTGCTTTTCCTCTTCCCTATTGTATTGAGGAAGCAGTGGTGCCAACTAAAAGATTAAAAATCAAAATACCCCCATATTATAGCAATTTATCCACGTGTCTTATTTATAGGACGCTATGCACTAATGGGTTAAGCGGAATACGTTCAACAAAATAGGCCTACTGTCAGCAACGAAAATGTTAAACGGTCCCTTTAATGTTTTAAAAGGACGACGAGAGCACATTGTTTTGAATCGGTTCGATTTTTAGGATAAATTTTAATTGAAATGTTTGTTTTGGACAAGTTTATTGAGCAGTAGATTTTTATACACTGTTTTTAACTGATGCGGAGCCAACAGACAGTGTAGACCGGGCTTAAATCCCTCAATAATTACAAAAACTGCTATTTTTAATAAGTGCAAATTTTCAAGATGATTGATGCCGAACTATCAAGTCTGCCGGATTATAGAGTGCCAGATTATCGAGGTCTTACTGTACCATACTGCAGGGTGGTCAGTCGGCAGTGTTTTGTTTTTTTACAAATATTATTGTGGCGGAAGATCGGCTAAGTCGTAGTTTTCTCTCTCGCCACAAGATGTTCTTTGCATCTGCAAATTACTTTGTATAATTTAGACATAATATACAGTAGAGCGTCAAAAATCCGAACTAATTGGGACCGAGGGGGGTTCGGATTATCAATTTGTTTGAATTTTTGAAAACAACCAAGAAAATTCCATTTAGGCTAAAATATATGCCCTTTAATCGATTAAAGTGGTTAAACAGTACAAGCAGTAATGAAATTACAATACTGTATGTAAGACTACTTACATATTATGATTTAGAAGAACCTGCACGTACACAGTAAGGCCAACATGATTACACTTGTAACTCTCAATTACAGTACAGTACATAATTAAAAGTTGACTTGTACATTATAGTTAACACAAACGAAAAATATTAAAAACATTGTATGTACGACACACTGTTATAATGATTACACAAAGAGAAATGAATGAACTTTCTGTATGTTTGCTGCTAGCGCTAAAGCAGCTGCTTATTAGCGTGACAGTGAAAATACTGACAGCCAGTCTGTTATGAGGGCGTGTGAGAGCAGGTATTAAGAAGTGTTTAAAAAGAGATAATAATGTCATACTGCGATGAAGTTTTTGTGAAATTTTTAACGACGCAATAATTGGAATTTGCGAAAACGAAACAAAATTTTTGCAGGGCTGTCTCAGAACGCGTTCGGATTTTTGACGTTTCGGATTATTGACGTTCGGATTATCGATGCTCCACTGTATTTATCTATAACTCCCTCCAGAAGTAATGCATATACAAAATATCAACACATCTATTAAAGCTAATTTATACGTTAGAAACCAGTGAGAGAAAAAAACTAAATTCAACAACAGACATAAAATGAACCTTGACTTGTATCATTAATCACTTATACATAAAACTAATATACATAGCTTATTACAATAACATTTTATTATTTAAACTCAAAGTAAAAACACATTTACTTAAATTTTAAAAAAATATATTACACTTGAAAGAAAAAACCCACATTACTCTGGAAGAGAAAAAACAAAAACACCCGGCTCCCCTAAAGGCATAGCCCGATTTGGGAATAGCCACTCGTACATTTTACGAAACATAAATATGACAGCAGTAAGACAAAAATTAACCAAAACATATGTAGCTCCTAAATCAAAAATTATAATTTAAAAAGAGTTTTTTCAGAAATTAATTTTTTTTTTAATATCGGCGAGCATTCTACCCAAATATTAACAATATACATTATTATGTTCTTGATAAACATGAGAGAAAAACAAAGTAAAAAGGCAAAACAACAAAAGATTTACGCATATTTTATACCATCGTACGAGGAATAATACTTAAAGATCACTATAACATTTAATAACTATTAACTATGTACCTACATTTAACAAGTGTTCAACATCTTCCTGCTCAAAGAGCTAATTTCCCAATTCTCGCAAAAAAATGAAAGTAAATTTTCACATTTGATGTGGCCAGGCAGGACATTAAACAATTTTGGCCCGAGGAAACAAAACGTCTTCATAAAATAAGTCTTAAAAGGCTTTAGCACTACAAAATTTCCTGAACTTTTTAACCGTTCCCTCCTCCCATCACACCGATCAGAAAGCTGCCTGTTTCCACTTTTAATAAATAACTTAAGTACTTTGTAAATATGCAAGTATCTTAAAGGTAATATCCGCAAAGAAAGGAATAATGGTTTTGAATGTTCCAATCTAATCTTGTTTAGAATCATCCAATGTTTCTGAATATTAATTATAGGAATTAGATTTCTAATGTAAGTCCCTCCCCAACTATACAAACCATCCTCTATTCTACTTTGAGCCAATGAAAAATAAATTATGCGCTTAACATCCGGAGGATACATATTTCTAAGAAAATAAAACACTCTTAAAGTACCACCCAATTTAGATTTGAACTTAGACAAATGAACTTTCCAATTTAATTCATTGTCGAGGAATACACCCAAATATTTTATACAGCTTCTTGCTTTAACAACTGAATACGCATTTTTGCAAACACTTCTTTCACGCGTACAATTTAAGCAAGGATATAAATATTATAACCTCAGTGAAATCGTAACTTCCTTTTAACATGAAATTTATGCAGTTAGTTTTTTCCACACTCAGGACCATACGATTTAAAAAAATAACTCCATCTAATGGCTCTTAGGTCATTGTTTATGGTCTGTTTATTAACATCAGTCCACATACGTGACTACGTGTGTAGTCTTCTGGATTGTATATTAAATGAGTATACTAAAAAAAGGTTAATTACCTTAGTTTTTCCAGTCAGACAATACAAAAATGTTTCCTATTGGATAACTGGTTTCAACGGTTATACCGTCATCGTAGGATCCTTGACATCATAAGGTATCAGCCGTTCTAGGTGTTGTCTTAGTCACTGGCTTAATTAATTGTTACATGAGTTAAAACATTTACGACGATACTATTACAAGACAGCGATTATACAAATTACATTTTGCACGGATAGGCACAAATAGTCATAAATTTAAATTTAAACAATTTATAAAATTAACCCTTTGCACTCGGATGGCCTGTACTGTTGGCCATACGCTATTCTCAGTCAGCTCTGAATATTTACCAAAGTAGACATCCTCACAGCTCACAACCTGATTGGCCGCTTATGTTACTGTTGTCAGCTCTGCTGCCATCTCGACCGTGCAGCGTCATCAGCTCTGAATTATTTTTCACTACAATCTGAGATGTTGTTAGTGGGAAGGTATTTATTTTTTGTTTAACAAAATCATGTGATTTTATATTAAAAAAGTAGATATATTATATTATTGTTATTGGTGAGTTTTGGTTTAGCTGTAAATATATAGTTATGATATATTTTAATGAATAAAATAAACCATTGGATCCATTGTATACAACTTATCTAACAACATTTTTTGGTAATTTAAAATAAAACAAAATAAAATATTTGTTAACAAAAATACTTGAAAGCAATAATAAACTAATTAACTTTTGTTCTATTAAATTACTTCAAACTTTAAAAACACTAGCCTAGACCAGAGCAACGTCAAACTGCTGGTAAGGTTATAATGTAATGAATATTGCTACTTGCTACGTTTTGATACAACAGAGACCAGAGAAAAAGCGGGAATTAATTAGTTTAACATTTGGACGCTAGGTTTCAGCACCATCCAGACAAAATAAAACTATTAAAAATAAATTAATGCAGATCATTTGTGTGCAGCACTACTGGCCATCTGATCCCAGAGGACTTACAAAATCCTACCAGAGTGCAAAGGGTTAAATCAACGTTGGTATCGGCGCACAAGAACTGAATGCTGTTGAATGCTGGCCGGTTGCTTGTAACTAACTCTTAGGGAAGTTAAAGTTGGACAGTTTGTTCCCAAATACATCTACAGCAATCAGATTGTTCTGCTGCATCCCTGTATCTGTGAGTCACGGTGAGAGAAGTTTCAGTAATGAAAAGAATAAAAAGTGTCATTCGATCAACGATGAACCAAGACTGGATGAACGATTTCAGCATCTTGGCGATGGAACTTGATTTGGCAAGGAGCCTGAAATATGATGATATTATTGATGACTGAAAGAAACATGGCTGGAAGAGTTGTATTTTCCTAAAGTGAAAACAGAAAAAGTACATTTTATTATGACTTTTTATACAATGTTCAAGTTCAAATAAGAAAACTGTAAAATGTGTAAAACCGTCAAAAGTGTTTTATTAGGAAAAATGAGCTATTGCAGTGGCCCTTATGGTAAGACCCAAGGTCGGAAGTAGCAAATGAGCACCGATCATGGTCCCCAGAACACGTTTTGGGATGTCATTAAAAATCATATGTATATATGTATTCGCACTCTAGCGGCAGCTTTTTAAGTCTGATTTGGTACACATGTTGGTTGTCTACGTCGCTCGTACGAGTTCGTTAGCCAAAAAAATCCAACAATCGGAAGCACGTTTTTTGACCGGAAGTAACTATTTTTCTAGATTTTTCCTACGAGAATGAATTTTTTTTTAGTTTTCTCTACAAATAAATGTAGGATGTTATTCTGCACATTTTTTTTTACGCGACCTTATAGCTCGCTTGTTTCCCCCAAAATTGATCAAAACGTAAAATACCATAGAAGTACCCGGTCCAAAGCCATGTGGTGGATTCTACCGTGGGGTTGGCGTGCAAAGCACGCAATGCTTTGTGTGTTGAAGATGCCCCCAATATGGGGGTTGGCGTGCGGAACACGCAATGCTTTCTGTGTTGAAGATACTCCCAATATGTGGAATGGCATGCAAACCATTTTGAAGCTATTCAGCACCGTCGTGAATAGACCTATTTCCCAAATTGTTGGTTGAAACCCTAAAACATAGGCCTATAAACTTAATTTTGGAAATTTGCTCAACTCACGTCAGCAGTTCAGCTGCGTGGTCGAATTATTTAAAAAATGTTTCTGTTAGGCAAGTTAGTTTCAGTTTGAGTGGAATGAACTTGTTTAGGTTGATTAACTTAGTTTTAGTTTAGGTAGACAAACGGTAACTAGAACTACACGGTATGTGTCACGAGACAGCTGCGCAGTAACGCTGAGCTCAGATGACGTCACTGACACCATCTCATGCTTCCCGCCTAGCAGAAGCAGATTGACTTGCACTAACTATTTACGCAAACAACGATTTGCTGGGTTCGTTATGTGTAATTTTTACACAAATGTGTGCGTGATGTGTAGTATAGTTTTCTTCTAAACAGTGTATATAATATTTTAAGTTTAAGTGTGTGTATAATTAAGTGTTTTATAACAAAATGCCTTGTTGTGCAGTTGTCGGTTGCACCAATCATACGGATCACGCAAAGAGGTTAGGAATTTCCTTTCATAAATTTCCTAAAGATAAGCTACACAAACAGTGGGTATATTTTTGTAAAAGGAAAGATCATTTTAATTCACTTACAGCGCGGATTTGCTCTGAGCATTTTTTAACGACAGATTTTGAAAGAGACTTAAAAAGTGAACTATTAAACAAACCTACCTAAAAACAAATTTTAAAACCCAAGACAGTTCTAACACAAAAAATACCAAAACCCCCCCCCCCACATTATCTCAACGAGCCGAAAATAGTGAATCTAAAAATATTATAAAATCTTTGCTACATGATTCAGCAGACAGTGTAAATATTCAAAACGCACCTGATGATCAGGAAGCTAATTCTTCCAATTTAAATTTAACACAACCTATATCTGGTGATTTATCTACGGTAGAGGCTCTTTTATATGAAAACGACAATAATTTAAAAAAGAAAATAAATTACTTGTAAATAAACTGAACAATGCTAGTGTACTTATATAAAAACTCAAACAATCATTAGAAAAATATGAAAAAATATTTACCGTATGTCAGCAGCAATATGTATTAAATAAAGGGGAAATGTACAAACTGGTCGGCTGATGATGTAGCAAAAGCAGTAACTATCAGATGCATCTCTAAAAAAGGATTATCATATCTAAGGGAAACATTAAAATATCCCCTCCCAAGCGAGACAACCATAGCAAGGCGGCTTTCTCAATTTTCAACCTCTCCTAGATTTTTAGACATTAGTATGAATATACTTAAAGGGCAAGCTATGAAGATTTTCATAAGGATGTTGTCATCAGTTTTGACGAAATGAAAGTTAATTCAGACATCTGTTATGATCGTATTGAAGACAAGTTTAGAGGCCCACATGTGAATGTCCAGGTCATGGTTATTCGTAGCCTAACACGGAAATGGAAACAGCCGATTACAGGTACAGTACCTGTTTTGTTGTATTTACTATTTGTTATGCTATTGTTATCACTTAATATTTGACCTTGAATATTTCCATTTTAGGTTTATTAATTGGATTTAGGTCATTCATACTATTAATTTCAAACAAATCAACAAAATGTTTCCTTAAATTTTTGTATATGCAAGTACATATTTTTATAATGAATAACTATGAATTTACTGTCGATAAAAAAGGTTTTACTATAAAAAAAATGCACCTCAAGATTCCCTAGAGTGTATATGTAATCCCATGAAAGATTGTACATTTTCCGTTCACCCAATAGTCGTGTAGGGTGATGTTTTTAAGAAGTTTGTCACTGGCGAAATCGAATCGCTGTAGAGATGCCGGGCGCTTCGGTGTCAGTGACATCATAGCCACCAACGACCTGCGCGTGACACATACCCTCTTGTTCTAGTTACCGTGGGTAGACACATTCCGACATACCAGGTAGAGTAAATAGACCAATAAGCAACAAAGCAAATAATACTGAGAAGGAAGGGGGAAAGTTATAAATAGGGGGGAAGCATGAGATGGTGTCAGTGACGTCATAGCCACCAACGACCTGCGCGTGACACATACCGTCTTGTTCTAGTTACCGTGGGTAGACACATTCCGACATACCAGGTAGAGTAAATAGACCAATAAGCAACAAAGCAAGTAATACTGAGAAGGAAGGGGGAAAGTTATAAATAGGGGGGAAGCATGAGATGGTGTCAGTGACGTCATAGCCACCAACGACCTGCACGTGACACATACCGTCTTGTTCTAGTTACCGTGGGTAGACACATTCC
>JAGFPH010000005.1:11456-33875 GCA_018207615.1 Philaenus spumarius
GTACAACTAGTATTGTATAGGGCGCCATCCTTTCGAAATCGGCGCCCATTGGTTTCAGTAAAAATTTGCCCCCCTAAAGACGAGACTGTCGTACATTTTATACTAACTTCTTTCTTGTATGTGTGTGTGATATTAATGTAAAAACTTAACATTAACCTCAATCTTACAGTGTTATCGAATTACCGATGTTACCTTATCTTATTGACAATTAATTATACCTAACCCCTTTACCTTTACCACGTTGTCATGATGTTAAAAAATTGACTTGTGATATTGTAATGTTAATCTTACAATGTTACCTTTTGATGTTAAAAAGTTAAAATTATGTAAAATAAATATTGTAATATGATTAATTTGGTGTTTTCAGTATTCCACTTCCACCTACTTAACTTTCCATTTTATCATACATTTATTTAAGGTCAAAAAGGCTCAAACTTTGTATACCTATTTTTTGCGTAACCTTTTATCACTGTACGAAAAATTAGAACAATATTTTAAATACTTTCAAAATGGCGGCAGTTTATAATTTTTAATATTAAATATCTAAAAAAACCGCTAACTTTACAAACAATTTACAAAAAACAAAAAAGTTTACTTTTTTAGTGGCAAACACAATGGTTTTTTTTATTTTGCCTGTAGCTCAAAGAATAACAGAGATATTGAAAAAAAATTAAAAATGTATTTCTTGGTAGTTGTCAACAAAACAAAATATTTTAAAGTTATAATGAGCTAAACTAATAAGTTATTTGCATAATGTTTCGAGCACTTTCTGAGCTGATTCCACTAACAAAAAATAATAAACATGTTCATATAAGTTATTCATAGGTCTGGAAATGCTTCGTTAGAGAGAGCTGACGAAAGATTTCACCCATGTTTCAGATTAGGCCCTACTCACAGAAATGAATCAATATTGAAATATGTCGGGCGTCAATTAAGGTGTAACATTTAATTTAATTTACGTAAAATGAGCAGATAAATTTAATAAAATAGGTCCCAGTTCTGTAACTGCAGTAATTGTTGCGATATTTGACCCAAAACGCAAAATTCGGTCTTAATAAACAGATAATACTTTTATTTGTTAACATGGTCACATTGTTGTTATTTCTCATTCGACTTTCTTAATTAAGCTACAGTTAAATTTGTACTTAAAAGGTGGATATTTTATAATTCAGTAATTTATTTTTAAAGATTTGAGATCTGTGAGAAATCTGAAACACGGGTGAAATCTTTTGCCAGCTCTCTCTAACAAAGCATTTCCAGACCTATGAATAACTTATATGAACATTTTTATTATTTTTTGCTAGTGGAATCAGCTCAGAAAGTGCTCGAAACATTATGCAAATAATTTATTAGTTTAGCTCATAATAACTTTAAAATATTTTGTTTCTAGAGTAATTCTGGGTATTGTTGACAACTACCAAGAAATACACTTTTCCTTTTTTTTACAATATCTCTGTTTTCCTTTGAGCTACAGGCAAAATAATACAAACCATTGTGTTTGGCATTAAAAAAGTAAACTTTTTTGTCTCTTGTAAATTTTTTGTAAAGTTAGCGGTTTTTGAGATATTTGATATTAAAAATTATAAACGGCCGCCATTTTGAAAATTTTTAAAATAATGTTTTATTTTTCGTACAGTGATAAAAGGTTACGCAACAAATAGGTATACAAAGTTTGAGCTCAATATCTTTTTTACTTCTAAAAATATTAAGTATTTTGTAAAAAACACACAAAGACAGACAGACGAAAAAATAAACACCGTAGACCCATGTTTATATTGTGAAATATGTTTGTCTGGATCCCAGGAACATATCCACAAAAGGGGTCCAGAGAGTTCGGGGACACTCTGTATATATAAAAGCGAAATACCACTCACTGACTCACTCATCACGATTTCTCAAAAACTACCGAACGGATTGGAATGAAATTTGGTATGTAGCTTCCTCTAGGGCCATAGGTGCTCACTAAGAAAGGGTTTGAAAAAATTCGAAATTTTAGGGGGGTTTTGGGTGGATCAAAGTTATTAAATCACTATTTCTTCAAAATTACCGAACAGATTGGAATGAAATTTGGTATGTAGCTTCCTCTAGGGCCATAGGCGCTCGCTAAGAAAGGGTTTTAAAAAATTGGAAATTTTAGGGAGGTTTGGGGGGGTAAAAATTACTAAATCACGATTTTTCCAAAATTATCGAACGGATTGGAATGAAATTTGTTATGTAGCTTCCTCTATTGCCATAGGCGCTCGCTAAGAAAGGGTTTAAAAAAATCCAAAATTTTTTAGGGAATTTTAGGAAATTTTAGGGGGGTTTGGGTGGTAAAAATTACTAAATCACGATTTTTCCAAAATTATCGAACAGATTGGAATGAAATTTCTTATTTAGCTTCCTCTAGGGCCATAGGCGCTCGCTAAGAAAGGGTTTCAAAAAATTCAAAATTTTAGGGGGGTTTGGGGGGTTTAAAGTTACTACATAACGATTTCTCTAAAACTACTGAACGGATTGGAATTATATTTGGTATGTAGCTCCCTCTAGGGCCCTAGGTGCTTGCAAAGAAAGAATTTGAAATAATAGGGGGGCGTTTGGGGGTCAAAGTTACTAAATCACGATTTTTCTAAAACTACTGAACGGATTGGAATGAAATTTGGTATGTAGCTTCCTCTAGGGCCCTAGATGCACGCTAAGAAAGGTTTAAAAAAATTCGAAATTTTAGGGGAGGTTTGGGGGGATCGAAGTTACTAAAAATCATTATAAGAAATACATAGTGTAATTTATATTTATTGATGTAATATATATTTTTTGTTAATGTACGTTTAACTTTGATTTGTCTATCCGTGCAAAGCCGGATCGGGCCAGCTTGTATATGTATATAATACACTGTATATGTATAGAAAATATTATATATATACTTTTATTTTTAAAAGTGTTGCTAGATGTTATATTTTAATTTGATTTTATAAAATTAAATAATTTCAATTTTTATACATTTGATAATGTAACCATTTTTTATTGCAATAAGGACATACATAAATACATATACATATATAGGGGCGGGGGGAGGGGTTAATGTGTATAGAGGGGGGCGCCAAAAATGACTCGCATGTTCAGGAAAATCCCCTTGCACCGGCCCTGGAATTGATTAGGCTATATTATTTTTAGGTTAAATGTAATCATCCTCATTAAGTAGGCTAAACACTATGTTTAAGAAATCAGAACAAGAAAATGTATTCAATGTCAACTAACAGGGCTATTCCCTTTTAGAAAGTAGGCCTACGGTAATGCTAAATAGATTTAAAAATTACCCAAACACAAAGTTACTGAATAACGAATCTTAAATTTATGACACATAAACATGCTAAATTAAAATCCGCTCACTTGTTATGTTATAGCAAAAACGCAAAAAAAAAACTCGGTTAGGATGTTTTGTCTACATAAAGTAGTATGGAAGATGGCTGCCATGCCAAGAGTTTTTTTTAAATTAATGTCGGTTTATGGGTAATGGTAGGTCTAATAGTGTTTTCAAAATCAACCAATTTAATATTTGTACAGTTCGATTAAAGAAAACACATCTATCAACTATACTAGTCGAATATTTTAAATGTAACACTAAATTCGTAAAGATGATTTTTATCTAAGTAAAATATCGTACAAAACTTGGCCTACCTTAATTTATGAAAAGTGAGGCAAACTAAGATTTTCAGTTTTAAGTTTTACATGCCTAAAAAAAACAAACAAAAAATGGATACAAATAGTGTATACCATGTGTTGTCGGCGTTTACGTCTAAAATATACACTAAAGGATTCCAAAATTTTGAATTTTGTTGGCAAAATAACACCTAAACAAAGGATCCCATGATTTTCAACTTACCGGGATATGAGTTAACGTCTCTAACAATGAACAAAGAGGAAGCAAATCACCATAACGTTGTGTTGTGACAATGCCTTCAATTTGGTTGAAGACAACCAAGCAAGAAGTGTTGAAGACTATTTGTACAATACAATGTATTTGTGTGTATTTAAATGGATTTTATGGGAGGATTTGATTCAGTATCATTTACAATTATTCTATTCGTTTCTTACGACAGAATGGAGTCTATGTTTACTTACACTACATGACGAACGGGACCTGCCACCCCCTCCCCCCAGAAGGTCTTTTTAGTAATATGGATTTTATTTTAAACTAATCGATATTTGAATGCGTAGCCTAGTTGATATTCAATTAAAAATTATATTTATGGTTAAATTTGTGATTTGATCTCGAAAAAATAATCGTTCTTTTTTGAATAAATGTAATCCGTACCCTAAGCAATCATAATTTTGTAACAGTAATGTTTGAGTACCGACGGTCTGGTTCATGAGTTCACGGTATACGAGCGCTGATAACGTTGAAAATCATGATTTAAATTCCTAAGTCATACGGGACGTTGAAAGCTCGACGCTGGTAACGCGTTGTCAACGTGGGTCCCGTGTTATACACCGCGTTTTTGAGGCGTTGTCAACGTCACGACACTCACTTCTAAAATGGACTCCACTCAGTTAGGCTGTCTCGGAGTATTACAAATAATAGAAATATATGAGGAATTGCGTATGAGGAAGGGTAGACGGCGGGTTACATACCCAGTGCTTTCAAATCGCTTTTTAGTTACCCAGGAGAACGTTACTCCAACTTGCGAAACTTAAGCCTTACAACGGGTTTAATGCTGGGAAGCACAAATGTTTGCGAAAACAGCTTTTCCAACATGGAAAATTTATAAAGTCAAAATACAGGTGTTCCTCACCTGGTAAGTCACTTACTGAGTTGCTTCCTTTGTCAACAACAAAATATTAATGTTAATATTGATACAATGGTTCATGAAAACCAACATCCCCAAACTCCCTAATAATTTGTTTGTATATTTATTATTTTTTAGAAAAAATTTAAAATAACTAAACTTTTTTTTACCTATTACAACTCACTGATAAAGTTGGATACAAGTATTTTATTGATGTAGCCCTCAAAACCGCAATTTTGTTTATAGTGGCCTTTGGGCCACTCAAAGTTGGACAGACCTGATCTAACCGAAAGAATGTTTATTTTGCACTATTGTCTGATTCAAGCCCGTCACCATTCACTTTAAAACAATATTTATAATGTTTCAGAATTTATGATAGGTTACGGTACTGAGCTTCAAAACATTTAGATTTTATTGAACATAATAATAAGCCCCCGTGAAAAATCACCGGCTGATTAATTATATATACATCAGAATACATAATTTTTAAAAAATACTACGGTATTTAAAAAAAAAACAACAGACTTTATCTACGCCTACCTAACTATGCTGACGGGGATTTTTAACTCGGTAAACGTATACAATTAATTATAAGGGTTTTAAAACTGTAGGAATACTGGTATGTGTTAACATTTTGTAATTATATACGTTATTAAACAGTTAAAGAAAGATACGAATATTATCTTTTAATTTCTTTTTATTTCACATTGATAGAGCAAATGATTTAGAAGTTAAAGTTAATAATATTATATTGAAGACATTAATAATCGTATATGTTTATATTTTGTTATACGAAGATGTACGAATGTTGCCGAAGTTAAACGAATAAGTAGGCTATCTCTTTCTCTTACTTAAATTTGTATAAAAGAATATATTGATGATACAAGGTTGTATTGTTGTATTTATATATAGTTTATAATCTCAAAACAAATAATATTACGTATTATAGCATATTATTATTAGTTCTATAACTCATATTTAAAAAAATCTACGTCATAAAAAATTATAATGATTACAGTTGTTAAAATAATCCCAAAGTACAATCTACCCTAGGTTGTGATCATATGATGGGTTTAATCAGGTTGGCCTAAATACCCCCGGCTGAGCCCCCCCCCCCCCACAGCCTAATCCTTGGTGCTCCACTGATTAAGATAACCGACGACCTTGAAGCCTCAAGCCAATAAATCTGTTGTGGTTTATTAAACTTGACCTTTTCTTGTAATAGGTACTAGATATGATAACCTAGGCCCGACACTGATTATCTTGTTTGATGATAACGTAGGTACTTTATTGGAACTATAATCACTTTTTAGTTTTTTTTTTGTATATTATTGTTATTATGCATTTATAACAGAAGTTTAATAGTGTTCTTGAAGCATATAAAAAGCATGTAAGTCTCTTGTTACCCTTATCGCGTTGTTCAATGTCCAGTGAAGAGGTGTGGGGTTTTCCACCTTGCACCCACACAATGTGTTTCGGAAACTAGGTCTTCATTCATTTTAAACATTCTAAAAAATAAAATGAAGTAAAATACATTTGTTTACTGAGAGTTGGGAGCGACTGCTTTGTAATATGCGTTCCCCTAAGCGGCGCGTGTGGTGCGATCATATTATGCAGCTAGCGTCATGTCATCTCACACGCGTCAAACGTGTCGCAATATGCTCCTAGCCTTAATGATGTGGGGGTGGGCATAGTGTCTATACTAGTGTGTACTGTACAAATGGACAGGTTTCATCTGAGCTGTAAGCAGCGCGTGAGGGGAGGTACAGTTTGTTGTTTGAGGACATGTGGGGACTGACAGAGGCATTGTAGGGGAAACCGGAGTCTAACAACACCCGACACAGACTGAAACGGCCACTTCCCCCACCACCTTACTGACGCCTAGACCCACTGCGCACCCAAACTCCACAGCTCAGATGAAACCTGTCCACTTGTACCAACGTCATCAACGTGATAGACACAGACGAAGTATAATCACCCCCTTCAAAGTATAAGCTCGCCCTAGATCTATCGACCTTACTCGTTAACCGACAAGTATTTTCACATGAAGAAAAAGTATTTTTTAAATAATTGTAATTATAACAAGATTTTTGTAAATAATAAACCTTGATGTTTGATTTTTAAAGTTGCAGTCTTTCTTTTCCTTTTAGATAAATTAGTTTAAACTTTAAGCTTAGCTTGCATGTTCTTTTGAGTATGATACTTCATAGTATTGACAAATTTAATTACAATGCTACCCACAGATATTTTGGTTATGTAAAGAATGTCCTATACTTAAATTAATTTACTTTCATTTCAATTTAAAGTTAAAATAATGTCTAATTACTACCAGGTAAATATTGTGGGGTGGGATTGCTTACGGATGTAGAGGGGTGTTCTAGATCCGAAAAATTGCGACTTATTATTTTTGTTTTTTTAGGGGGTGCCATTCTTGTACCTACGGGGGGCGCCAATCAATGTAGTTACGCCACTGGTTATGAAGGATGTTTTTAAGAATCTATCGTGGATCAAATGTACATTTTTTTTATATCTGGACCCAGCGCTCCGAGCCTACCTCTGTAGTGTTCTGCTTGGCCACCCAAAATGTTTCATTGAAATGCATTGCCCTCAGCCATGCCTGCTACAGTCTGAATGTAGGCCTGACATTATATAGACATAGACACGATCGACCAAAGGCCGGCAACAGATGCCAAAGTAGGTGGGATAGTTTATATTCTCTCTATAATTCATTATTAGTGATTTAATTGTAAATACTGATAGTAAAACTAATTATGCACTGCATTATGTAATAATCAATTGGAGATAAGAGGCATAAAATAATACTTGGTAGATTCTAGAAGACGCGAGGACCAACAATTGCAAAATTAAACGCTTAGTTTTATTCAAATGTAAGTATTTCTATAACTATTACTGTGTATAATTATAATATTTGTATGTTAAAAACATAATATAAAGGCCTATTAGTAACCGCACAGGCCTATATAATTTAAATTGATAAGTAAATTATGTGAAAAGTAGGCCTAATCACCCTGTACTACCTTTATATTATTTGTTTATTATCTATCGAAGCATTACGGCCTCAAGTTTGAGCAGAAATACTAAAGTTTAGAAAAAAATTTAAAGGAATTTTGGCCTGTAAGTAATAAAAAGTACTTGCCAAAAAAAACTTAGCTATAAACTGAAAACTTCTAAAAACCCAATTATGAACGTTTTGAAGTATTCTAAATCTACAAGCTTAAAAAAGTTACTATTGAACGTAAAAACAATGTTTCAATCCAACACGATCAATGAAAAGTTTTTCAAATAGACCCCTCTCATTCTAGAGTGTCCATCCCGCAGTACAACAATCTAGAACTAGTATTAAATAGTATAAATATGAACACGTTGAACTCACTGACTAGACTGCGTAACCACAAACAAAGTATATGTATAGTTAGTGTGCAATGTATTGTGTTTAGAAAACAAGACTACATCATTATTGATTTTAAAACACCAGAATAATAGGTGAATCCTAACTCATATCTAATCAAGAACCGAGAACAAAATAAAATAAAAGATGTTTAGGCTACATAACTTTATTAATGTTGTCGTTTACTCTTATTTACACCATATATTAAAAACTATTTTCAAGAGTAAACAAGATTCTACAATAGATTGAAGTAAGTTTAGTGTAGGCCTATTTACTATTTCCTATTCTATACACTTACAAATAAATAATTTTTATTGTTATTTTGGATAATCTGGATTTGGTTTGCTCTCATTAAGTCTGGATTATCAGGATCAGGCCCTATGTATATAACAAGAAACGACTGCTTGTATTTTAATGAAATCTATGTCTTCCTTAGAATTTTAGGAAAAATACATTTTAATATTATTCAAAGTCCAACCTCTAAGAGGATTATTATGTAATGGTATAATATGTTTTGATCAATTCATCAATATATCTTATGAACAAGATATCGACTTAAGTGTCTGTCCAGTAAACCAGAACGCAACCGGCGATGCCAGTGCTTCACTCTACGACCGTATATAAACAGTGCAATTCCTTGCACCTGAGCTCTTTGACATTGACTCATTTCAAACCATTTTATAAATCCATCTTTTGTAATTGAGTGCTGAAAAAAACCTGAATATTCTTTATAAAATTGCGATTCACTTTTAATTACAGTATAAGTTTTTTACTGTGTAAAGAAAAAAGTTCAAACTTGGTACTTAAAAAAAATCAATTATGTGACAAACTAAAGAGATTTAAAAAATGTGAAACGCAAAACATATGCATATTGTGACTGAGGTTAAAATGAGACCTTGCAATCAATGTTATGATAAAAAGTAAACGAAATAAATGGTATGAGATTAACATTGCTCTTACAGGATAAAAATCAAGATGGCCGCCACTACAGCAGACCCTTAACTTTAGAAAACTTCCTAATATATGATTCAGCAAGTTTTACTAGAGTTAAGTAGGCCTTCTTTTAATTATAAGTTTTGGACATTATATTATTATTTATTGTTCTTTGTATAGTTATATTTTACTATACATTTGCATAACATATTAGTCATTACTTTCAAATGTTATTTATTTTTATATATGTATGGTAGTAATATATCAATGTAGTATGTACAAGTATATCAATGTTCCCCTTTTTTTAGTAACTGTCCCTATTTCTTTAATTTTTGTTTTTAATTACCACTAAAATAATATGTAAATTTAAAACAAACATGTTAGCTCAAAATTTCTGTCAACTCTTTTGAATGTTTGTGAAATAAATCCACGCTCCAAAAAGAGATCTAAAAATATAGAAGACATCACTGTAATCATTTAGTTACTACTATAATCTCATCATGGAAGATCAAATCTCAAAGGTGACTGAAAATGTTGACTGTTTCATTGAAACTTGTTTGATCACTAAACAATCATTTGCGTTTGAGATTTTGTGTTATTATTAGTAGAAATTATTCCTTCTCACTTGTCAAGCTCAAAGTTTATTAATAATAATAACTGTTTTCTTGCCTCATAGATTCTAAAGGCCACCCATAATGTCCTCGGTAAAGTTATTAGATGGTGGATTCTGCAGTCAACTGAGCAAAATTCTAGGAGAAAGTTTAGATGGCCATCCTTTATGGGCAACCAGGTTCATAAAACTTAATCCAGAAGCATGTATTCAAGCATATAGAGATACCATAAAAGGTATGTACATAACATCTACACATATTATATTTATATAAGTAACTGATGTCATTTAAACTGTCTAAGAGTTTAAATATTTATATATAATTGTATATATATTTCCAGCAGAAACTATGGTAGCAATAAAACTAGTTCTAGATATTATTTCGAAAACATACAAATAAAGTATCAATAATAATTGTTTTCAATCTCCGAAAAACAAAATTGATTACATTAGTTATACAATGTTTGGAAAACTTAAAATTTAAATCATCAATTACTGCCAGTTTCTTGAATATAACCAGCAGTCTTATTCAAAAGTAATACTACACATGGTTCAATTTGTTCCATAAGTATGGGTTTTTAATTGGCAGCCCCTCTAAGTTTTTAATTAATTGTTGCATCCTATCTAAGCAGATTTAGAAGTCAACAGCACCCTGGGCACTCCATTTCGAAGCACCCCTGCACTCCCACTCCTCCCACCACCACCACAGTAACATCGTCACATAAGCAATCGCTCTGACACAGGTAGCATCTGCTATTGCCATAAGCTCGCAATACATTTATAAATCTCTTTCGCTTTAATTTAAATAAATATATAATATAGTCAGTATTGGAGTCGTTTCTCGAAACGTTACTGTATAGTAGTAGTACTTGCATACTTCATTTCATTTCATGTTCCTAAAATTTTACATTCCCTAATTTCTTGAGCTCCTGGGCACATGCCCAGTGTGCCCATTTAGTGAATCAGCTATGTTTAGTTCTTCCTATACCTACTATACTTAAACATAAAAATGCTTCTTGGAATCATTTTGATTACTAGGCCTAAAACTTAATACAGTAATTAGGGTATTGTGTAGCTATTCTAAAGTAAGTTTTTGAAGGTTTATATTATTGAAGCCTTCGTGTTTTGGTACTGTGGTACTAAGAAAAATAATTTTTGTTTATCACTGCAAACTGCATTCCTTAAAATGAATTGATGCTTCAATTACAGCTGGAGCAGACATCTTAAGGACATCTACTTACCAAGCGAGTGTAACAGGATTCCAGAAATACTTAAACCTAAGTGAAGAAGAAAGTATCAACTTGATTAAACTATCTGTAGATCTGATAAGAAAAGCAGTCTAGAACAGTCTGAAGGTAATTAAACTAATAATAAGTTTCAAAGGACAAAGATTTGACTGATTAGACCAAAATGTTACAAAAAACTTTCTTACATGCATTCATGTATGAAACAAATTTGAATTGCTAACACTTCTGGAGGAGACTGATTTGATTACATCAGGGCAATAAAACAATCCTTGTAACCAAAAGTAGTGTTTCGTTTTACAAAAACTAATTTAATTTGTATTTGATTTTTATATTTGCATGATCAAAGTATCATTGTTACAAATTTCATTAAGTAACAATATATAAATTCAAAAATATTAAGTTAGTTGTTTTGAAAGAAGCGCAAGGAAGGTCCTTTTTACCCACCATCTTATTCAGGCAGCTACTGCCTAGTAAACCTATACAATCTCTTTGTAAATCTTTTCAGATCAGGAAGGTATTCCCCTTTCAGCTTCCCCTCCTGCAGAATGTTTTCGTGTTTTATGCGATGGTATTCCTTGCAGGAAGCAAATACGTGCAGCAATGTTTTCTCCTGTTTCAATCAATCAAAGATGGACAAGTCCCTTTCGCCCATAATTTCCAAGTGCCTATTTATTTCACAATGACCTGTTCTCAATTTTTTCTATACTATAAAATACACCTTTTAGATACTGTCACATTTTAGTTTCTGTTGTCAAACTATCCATTGATATGAGTTTGTATTTTTATCAAATAATTTTCATATTAAAGAAAAAGTGCTCTCGGAGAGTGGACATGCCGTACTTTCTAAACTTGCTTGGTCCACCTAACTCTACATCACAGCCAAAGGGATAGGTCAGCAATATTCAGAAGCAAATATGAACAAACTTTAAGTCAGCCGTAGACGATTTGATATGTTCATTTCAATTTTTCATTACATTCCATAAAGAAATAATATGCAATCTCTGAACTTTCACACTTCAGGTTATGTTAATACTAATATTATTAGTAATAACAATAAAAAAATAGTAGCCTAAAATAACGTTTTATGCCTACATTAATTACTTATCCAACAATAAAAAAAATTAAAATTTTTATAATTTCCATAACATTTTCATCATTCTAAATATTGCTATCAGTATTAATTAAAATTTTCCTTATGTATGTGTTCTTCACCACAATAATTTAAAGTTGTAACTTTATTTACCTGTCCACATGTGTTAAACTGTCCTATTAGCCACGTCAATAAAGGTTTCATGTCGCAACAAATTAGGGGAAAGCTGAATTTTTATATGTGATAGATACTTATAAGACATGTATTTTCTCAAAAGTCCCCGCCTCTCCCCCTTGTGCTTCCCCCTCCACCCCCGTTTGAAGTTTACAAATGCAGAGCTTCACAAGATTGCTTACAAGTTCGTTAATACTCATGGTAGCAAATTATTTTTTTGTACATTTGTTCCTTGATCCATATTAAACATATTTTGTTCTTATACATTTTTCGATAAAGTTAATATTAAAGGACCTATTAAACAACAAACACAAAAAAAAATGATTTCTCAAGGCATATAAATTTACTTTATTAACTATATTTTTTAAATTATTTAAAATACACAAAGATGTTTCAAATAAAACTTGTAGTATGTATCTTTAGCTTTAATATTATGTGGATAATTACTTGTTTAAATTTATCGCTTGTCCTTGGGACGTCATCAAAAGAGCGCTTGCATGCCGCTCCAGTGGTCAGACGCAGGTTTTTTAACCGCTTCGCATGGATATATTATGTACAATGTATGTTGCAATATAATTTTAGTAAATTTGTGAGCATAAATACTGTTTTTATATAATATATTGTAAGTTTAAGTTTAGATTGTAAATATATTAGGTAAGTTTTTTTATTACATTTATATAGGCCTATATAATTTATTGGTTATCCCTTTAATTCAAATAATTTCAATAACAAATGTATTAGAAGCTTAAAACTTGTATTTACAGTTTCGTTTTTACTTAGTATGCTTTTTCAAAAACAAAACACCTTCA
This sequence comes from Philaenus spumarius, assembly GCA_018207615.1. Taxonomy (NCBI): domain Eukaryota; kingdom Metazoa; phylum Arthropoda; class Insecta; order Hemiptera; family Aphrophoridae; genus Philaenus; species Philaenus spumarius. The sequence goes on from JAGFPH010000005.1 coordinate 24,495, forward strand.
ATAAGTTAACACTCAAATTTTATTTCGAATACCAGTTTTGGTTCGGGGCGGCTAACCCTACTCTATTGAATAAAATAAATAGGTCTTTCCGTTATCCACCACCTATGGAACCGCCGGTTCCAGATTGACTTAAACCGGCAGCTGTTACATTTCCATGTGCAAAAGAAAAGGATTAAAAAATATATATTACATGACAGCATCACGGACCTCCCACCCACCCCGAATATATGTACAAGTCTTAAGTAGGCTCAAGTCCAAATAAGTAGGCTATTTATGTTACACTATAACGAGATTCTAAAAAATAACATTATTCACAATAGTTATTTTAATCTTTATTTTGATTTTTGAATTATATTAATATTTACAACTTGCAAATCACTGTAATAACAAATCAAGGGATAATTTTTACTGCATGGTGATTTGAATCTAAAAACAATCTTCTGTTTCTTCACCTATTTTAGGGGAATTATAACACGATAAGCCATTACAGTTTTCACACATAGCGGAACAATTTAACCCTGATTTCAAGCATCTATAGTAGTTTCCACACGGCGTCTTATGACTGCAATAGGTACAGAAGGTCATCTGGAGTCACTGGAGCAAAAGTCTTTGAGCTATAGGAATAGGCCTTAGAGCCTTCTTTGTTCCGTCGTTACATTTTACATTTTCATTCTTGCATCCCCAATTCGTAAGCCAATCCAGTGGAAGGTTATTGCCAATCCAAACTTGAACTTGTAGATAAACTCTCAATAATAGATGTTGGTGAGCTGCTTCTGAAGTTGGAGGTAATTTCACTACGTCAAAGTTGGATTTAAGCATTGATTTACTGGTAATAGAAGTGAACTTGAAATAACGGCCTTCATTCAAATTTGAATATTTGCTGGTCCCGTACATATTTAGAATGAACTTTTCTCCCTTCTCCAATAATTCATCGCGAGACGTATTTGCATTAAAAAAAGTCTCTGCTTGAATTCTGGCTTAGATATTTGTCTTGATAATATCGACAAATTTTGTTTTCCCCAAGCCAAAGAAAGAAGAAGTTGTGTCACATCCAGTAACTGTATAAGCAAATAAAAGATGTTGCCAGATGCTGCTGTGTTAATCAATAAGTTGATTTACGTTGTAGTATACAACTGTTGATGTTTTACCATAAACTACCTTTTGAAAGATTATTGGTTTATCCTATGGTGCAAGGGTCACAAGTAACACTGACAGATCTGTATCTGACACCACTACAATTGCTTTCGACAATCTGTTTAGCTGTTCAATAATAATTTGTTTTTTGTTGCTCTTGTTTGAAAGAAATTCCTCTTGTTTTGTAATGCACTTAGTGTTTCTATCAAAGTCTATGCCACTTGATGAGGTTTTGTTTCTTACCAGTTTCTCTCCTTTTTTTGTGGATTCTTAGGATATACATCAAATACTACAGTTTTTTCCCATATCTATTAATAACATGGGTGCAATAATTCTGGATTATGTCTTCACAAGTTCCTTCCTTTGGCCAAGAAACACAATGTAAAAGGAAGCCTCCATCAATGTCTATGCTGACATCATCCCCCTGAGGTAATTCATTCGTGATACGCTCAGTAAATACTTTTAGGAAATACGATTTTGATCCTTTGCGTAGTGAGACTTCATCAAACAAAGAAGAAGAGTTGGCTGTGAAGCTAACTCGTATCCAAAATAATACTTCAACTTACTTGGGCTGTCACAGAAACATAAGATCCGGTTGAAAAGTTGTTAAGGGTTTACCGCAACTTCGTTAGTTCGAATAGCTACGGACTTGTGACTTGCTTGGGTCATGGCCATATCTTTCCTTTTTAGCTTCAATTCTCCAAATGTCTTTCCTTTCATTTTTTCCATATCCCGTTTCAAAATTTCATATGCATTGTCACAATTTACTTTTGCGTCTGAAATGACACCTGAGCCTAAAGACACTAACCTCTCCTGATAGCTTTCTAAACGGGTAGTGTTGAGTTAGTCATGCAATAAACTTTTGCATGTCAGAATCGTCTCTCAGCTTCCTAGACTGTTGAAGTTCTACGTGTTATATATGAATGACTTTGCTTAAGGAAGTTGCCCTACAGCGTGAAAATTGGTAATCAACATGCAGTAGAAATTATCACTTAATTTGTTATTACACTGATTTGCAAGTTGTAAATATTAATATAAATCCAAAATCCATATAAAGATGAAAATAAATATTGCGAATAAAGTTATTATTTAGAATCTCGCTATAGTGTAGCATACCATAAATAGCCTACTTATTTGTACTTGAGCGTACTTAAGACTTGTACATATATGTGGTGGGTGGGAGGTCCTGATGCTGCCAAGTAACATATATTTTTTAATCCTTTTTTATTGCACATGGAAATGTAACAGCTGCCGGTTTAAGTCAATCAGGAACCGGAACGGAAAGCCCTACTTATTTTATTCGATAGAGTAGGGTTAGCCACCCGAACCAAAACTGGTATTCAAAATAAAATTTGTGTGTTCACTTATTCAAGGTGTTTTGTTTTTGAAAAAGCATACTAAGTAAAAACTAAACTATAAATAGGTAAAACACAAATATGAAACTTCCAATACATTTGTTACTGAAATTATTTGAATTAAAAGGATAACCAATAAATTATATATATAAATGTAATAAAAAAACTTACCTAATATACTTACAATCTAAACCTAAAGTTCAATACATTATATACAAACAGTATTTATGCTCACACATTTACTAAAATTATATTGCAACATCCATTGTACATAATATATCCATGCGAAGCGGTTAAAAAACCTGCGTCTGACCACTGGAGCGGCATGCAAGTGATGCAAGCGCTCTCTTTGACGACGTCCCAAGAGCAAGCGATAAATTTAAACAAGTAATTATCCACATCATATTAAAGCTAAAGATACATACTACAAGTTTTATTTGAAACATTTTTGTGTATTTTAAATAATTTTAAAAATATACCGTAGTTAATAAAGTAAATTTATATGCCTTGAGAAATCATTTTTTGGTGTTTGTTGTTTAGTAGGTCCTTTAATATTAACTTTATCGAAAAATGTATAAGAACAAAATATGTTTAATATGGATCAAGGAACATATGTACAAAAAATTAATTCGCTACGATGAGTATTAATGAACTTGTAAGCAATCTTGTGAAGCTCTGCATTTGTAAACTTCAAGGGGGGTAGAGGGGGAAGCACAAGGGGGAGAGGCGGGGACTTTTGAGAAAATACATGTCTCATAAGGGTCTATCACATATAACAAATTTAGCTTTCCCCTAATTTGTTGCGACAAATGGCGATTTTCGGCCTTTATTGACTGGGCTACATTCCCAAAGTAATTTACTGATCTACTTATTAGCTAGCCATACACGGTCAGATTTGTAGGACGACCGAGTTGGACTGCAAGTTGGATGCGTTTCACCACTCACACTCCAACTTACCATCCAACTAACGTTTCCAATTCAGTCTTCTTTCCTAGTTTAATCGTGGTAGTTGTATAAAAATGTCCAGCAATTACTATATGCAAATAATTAGACTAAACAATTCCCTATATTTTGTCAGTATATTTACAATCACTTATATTTTTAAATATAGTAGACAAACCGCCTATATTTTTTTGAGAATAGAAAACAATCCCTATATATTTTCAGTATAGTAGACAATCGCCTACATTTGTCAATTTAGTAGATAACCGCCTATATTTTTTCAGTTTAGTAAACAAGCACCTGCATTTTTCATTGTACTAAAAAATCCCCTATATTTTGTCAGTATACTTTTAATCGGCTACATTTTTCAGTATATTAAAAAATCACCTATATTTTTTCAGTATACTAAACCATCACCTATATTTTTAAATATAGTAGACAACTGCCTAAATTTTTTTAGGGTAGTAAACATTCACCTACATTTTTCAATAAGTTAAGATATTATTTTTGAACTACTTCGACGCGAAGATGCTCACAGACATGTCAGTTTGCATACATTGCATCACTTGTGTTCACAAACACCTATTCTCCTGGTACAATTCAATAAATTATATAAACCCTTTACTATCCATTATTATAGAAGTAAAAATGTACAAAGTATAGGGGAAAAGGAAGATCAAACAACAGCAAAATCAAAGTTTAAACTGACGCAATCGGACGATCACCCCACTCACAGTCCGAATCCGTCAGAAGTTGGAAGTTGGATCATCTTGTAGTCTGACCTGGGACTCCGATTTGTCTGATCATCCAACTCGTCGTCCATCAAGCCCATTCACGCTCCTACATCAGATCCTACATCGGACATCGGACATTGAATCGGACTACAAATCGGACCGTGTAATGCTAGCTTTACATCTCTAGTGATTTAAAGAGTCCATAAGTTACAATCACATTGTCCTTTAGATCAGCCGATTGTTTGTTACAGCAGATTAATTTCATTACTACTAAGCAAAATTGTGTTGTTTAAATAACACTGATTCAAAGACTAACATATACTTTTGAATTCTACTAACAAAAGTAAATTTGTTCTTTCCATATTATAAAAATGAGTATAAGTATACATTTATTATGAAACTGTGTATTTAACATTTACACTAAGTAATAAAACACTCTGTTTCAGTTGCTAATTTCAATGTTTGTTAATAATATTAGTGCTATAATATTAAAGGGATTTTAAAAAAAACATTTGGGTTAAATTTTTTTCCGATGCGGATATTAAAATGTACATAACTTTATGGAGAACAGAACATTGTATTTTTTTTTTGAATAATGCTATCACTTTTCGAATTATTCAGCTTTTTGTGATTTCCAAGATTTTACTATACGAAAAAAAGGGGAGAGTGAAATAAGGCTGATAGAAGATAGCGAGGAGAAGACACTTCCAAAATCTTTGGCCTAGAGTTTTATAAAGCGTAAATCCAGCCATGTTGACAAACGCATGGTTAATGGTTTAAACAAGCAAAGGTAGGAAATAGGAAAGTTCCACTAAGCAAAGCTTTTGATCAGACAAAACCCATAGAACTCTCTTTCACCTGCTGGAAAATGATTTTAAAGCTAGCAGTGGTTGGAAAGGATCAAGGAAAGGAACGTCATTTCTTTTTAAAAAGTGGACAGACGGCTGCTAAAGAGGTTTTTAATGTTGATGCAACGGGTTTGTTTTTTAAATTCATGCCCAACAAGACACTGACTTTCCACAGTGAATGATGCAGTGGGCATACAAAACAAAGAAAAAATAACACTGTCAGTCGAGCTAGCCACCTCTAGGAAATATATGGGCGCCCATGATGATTGTAGTTTAGCAGCTCTAGCAAAGAGTTTTGCATTTTCCGCAGGGAAAACGATTACCCTTCTGGTAGTTCATATGAAACCCTCTATTCATTAATCAATTCGGAGGCAATATAAAAGATTATAAATGAAAGAATACAAATCAAATCTTTCCAAGAGGCAGTTTGTTACAATAAGGTTTATGTATCAATATGACTCATAGGCGCCCATACTATGGGGCCATGGCCCCCCTGGCTCCCAGGGAAAGGGAAATATGTATATTATTAATTACAGTCAAGTATTTTTCTTTAAAGAGATTAGCACTAAAATATATTTTAAATGTTATGTGCCGTTTGATTTTACATATATTTATTTTATTTTTTACAAGAGTTCAAGCATGAGCTGCTGGGTCACTACTTATTGCGGCCTTTAGAAGTGTTATAGGTCTTTGTGTATTCACTGACGGCGTAAAGGTACAGACTCAATGCTGTGTGGGTTAATATTTCATCTGAATAGCCAAATTGGCTTCCCAAATTTTAAAAGTTTTCTTGGTGAGGTCAAAATATCCCTGGACTCCTTTTGCCGAAGGAGGGGAGGGTACTCCTTAACACGTTCACTGCTACACAAATTTCGTATTTCCTGTGCTAGGAGCTGACTTTTTATTTTTTATATTCATAGTCTAAATGAGTAGAAATTACTTTATTTTTCAACCTTTCTACGTAATAATCACTACTATTTTAAAGCGGACTCACATGTGCGTCTATAGCTCATAGGCTTAAAATTGGGGTGCGAAGTACGCAATGCACTGTGTATTGAAAATACTCCCATTACAGGAGTTGGCATGCGAAGCGCGCAATGCACTTTGCGTCGGCCGCTTCTCATAGTGTTCAGTGTCAAGCTCAAATGTGCATCCTTAGCAGTGAACGTGTTAAGCCCCATACTCCGGTCTAGCCCCCCTCTAGAAAATATCATATGGACGCCCATGATATGACTCAAGTAGGGAGATTTAACATTGTTTGACTTATAATTGTGAACGAAGAAAACAAGCTTACCAATCAAATGAAATTTATATGTAACTAATAAAAACTTTAAATATAACTGTATGTATATTCAGGCAGAGTTGAGAAGAAGTTTCAGATATCCGGATCAATTGGTTCTTACGGTGCATGCTTACATAATGGTTCTGAATACAGAGGAGAATATGTAGATACAGTTAGCACTGACACAATGAAGCAATGGCACAGACCCAGAGTACAAGCACTCATTGAGGCAGGAGTGGACATGATCTCATTTGAAACCATCCCAGCGCTTGCCGAGGCAGAGCTTTTGCTAGACCTAATCAAAGAGTACCCTTCTATCAAATGCTGGGTATCTTTTTCCTGCAAGGTACATTATCAGAGATTTGTGTTAAAAACATCTTCTTATGCTACCATACAAATACTATTAGGTTTTTGTTAATTCACGTTTAAATTGCAACTGTTTTCGTGCATACGAATCCACATTTCTCTCGTGTAAGTTTGAAATTGTAAACAAGGGCAGTGAGACACATTTTCAAAGTTATTTCACACTCAATAAATGAACCAGTTTATAAGATAACATCAATTATTTCTATAACAAGGCCTGAGTCACCTTTGATGGAACTTTAAACTAAAAAACTTATTTAAAGATCATTATTTGTCAAATCTATGTTCTCAGAGTTATATTTACCATCAAGCAAAGACACGTACTTAGAGTGCAAAATATCAATGAGGAAAAATCATATAAAATAACACAAAAATACCAGCTAATGATGGCACACAGCTCCTCCACAGCAGTTTACTTCAGTTGTCAGAGTTCTGCCCATAAATAAACTTAACCAACTATAAATCAATTGCTCCAATTACGAATCAAATCCAGCCAAACTATGTAACTGTCCCCTAGCTACTATCTACAATTTATACCCAGCTACACATTTTCTGTCAGAATGATCTTAGTAGAAAGTATAATGTATAAGTACAATGTCATAATGTAGTAAGGTATCATGTAAGGCTAACAACAGACGAGACACCGGTGTACGGGACACTTTCCGTTGTCCCAGCTTCTCACAGGGAGAGACACCGTAGAACCACAGAATCTGGTAGCGCGCTACTCAGCGTCTCATCTGTTGACACACATTTAATTGCTAGTACATTTAGTGTTCCGTACACTAGTGTACCGTACACCGGTGTCTCGTCTGTTGTTAGCCTAATTGTAGTTAGGCCACACAGATACTTTTATTTGTCTTACAATCAAAACTATTTAGATGATTAACTTTTCAGGATGAGCAACACATATCCCATGGTGAGAAATTTAGCTTTGCTGCAAAACGTTGCTTTGAGCTTAACCCAGACCAACTGTTAGCTGTTGGCGTTAACTGCCTTCACCCTGCATTAGTTGTCCCTCTTCTGACATCTGCAAGGGATGCTGCTCCACATGTGCCTCTCATATGTTACCCAAACACTGAGGAAAAATATGATGTCGAATTGAAGAAGTAAGTGTGGTACAATGTTATTCTTTTATCAAAACAAAAATAGTCTAGCAATGAAAATTGAAACTGGTAGTTCTAAATCACTTAAGTAATAGTGAGGACAACCCATATCTTGTGAGGTGACCAGCCCAATATAAGAGTAACTTAATAAATGCAAATTAATTTATACAAAAATGGATATAACTTTTTTAATATATTGAAAAAAAATAAAGAAAATATGTTTAATATTATACCAGTAAAGCAGATCAGATTCAGAAAAATCAGCTGTATAGATCTCACTTTAATATAGTAGGTATGCAGCAAACATTTTATGATAGTATATGTTCAGAGTCTAGTATTACGTTTTCAAATTTCCATTGTAGGCTACGGATTAGCAAAATGTATAAATATATATGCATTACCTTAACTGGCACATCACACCAATCCAGTGTTTGTAGTGTTCAGTGTGCTGGTGTTTCATGCTTTTTGGGCCCATCATCAGAACCACATGAAGAAATATTGTGCTATCTAAAGAAATATTGTGACTCCACGAGGAGATTGTTAATATTTAAAACATTTGTTTTCACACACACAAAACACGTTTACACTGGTAACAGAGATTAATAATTTGTTCAGGATGCACTTTTCAACGAACTTTGGTACTGGAAATTGAAAACACACTTGATTTCCTAGATCTAACCGGGGCTTAATTTCAGCTGGAGCACACCGGAACGCAGCTCCAGTACTTCTCTGGACACCGATTATTTTTTATCTGCGGTTATAAAGTTTATTTTTAAGCAGATTTGAATGTGTATTATTATTCATGCAGCATTAGTAGCAAAAGTAGAAATTACTTATATAACGTCTGAAAGAAAGTTTATTTCACAACTAAAAATTTTTACTGTTTTTCATCAATTAACTGGTAACGCAGGCCCGCTTGCAGGTACAGTAAGACCTCGATAATCCAGCACGCTCGGGGATCCGGTGATGCCGGATTATCGAGGACTTCTTTTAAAATGGTTAAATTACACATTGAAACTACGTAACATTAACTGCGTAGAGAGATTGCCGCTAAGTAATAAATTTTAAAAGCCTAAAACAAAATCATTTTGTACATAAAAAATATTTATAATATAAGCTCTCTGAGAGCTGGATTGTAACAAATATAAAAAAAAGGTTCCGTATGATGATGAAATATTTTTCCTATAATAAGCTGATAAGTTTTTTATAAGACATATCTAGCCTTTAAAATAATTTTGAGCATATATGAAGCGGAGTATTTATATGTTTTATGTTGTTTCAATGTCTTTTTTGCCGAAACATGAATATAAACAGGAACAGCGTTTGGTAAGGGGGAGTATGGGCGTAGTAGGGAACAGTGGAGCAGACAAGTTGCGGCATAGTGATGCGCGATGCTCGAGATGTTTGATCGAGACTAAAACATCACGCATTTCGTGTATCACTAGTTGGGTGTATTACTAAGAGAAGTAGACATAAGTCATAAGTGATTTTAAGTTTTACAGAATAAAGTCTTTGTATATATTAGAAACTCGATTTTTTAATTTTTACCGTAAAAGTCACTGAAAAATCACTGATTTTTATTTCTGGGAATTAGTAGATACCCTGAAAGCGGTTTTAAAT
>JAGFPH010000005.1:38875-59157 GCA_018207615.1 Philaenus spumarius
TTCCCATTTTTGATTTAAAGATAAAACAACACGCTTTCACTTTCCACACATAATGACACTCTCATTCACAAAGTTTAACACCGACTAAAAACAAAATACAGTAGCAGGGGGAAGAAGCAACTCGTTGGAAATTAGGGTAAGTCCTAAACACATGATGCCGCGAGGAGGGGAGTGTAAACAGGCTCAAGACCGATTCGTCATTCACTATACTACCCGTCCGTTAACGGTCACCATATTATTGTGTTGGGTAAGGAGCGGAAATGTTTTCAAACGACAATTTAGTTTTCTTTCTGTTCAATCTAACACACAAGTTTATATTATTATTAATTAACTTATTAAGAAATACTCTAAACCTATGAATTCTTTATCGAAATGAATCCAGTTAACTTACATTTATTTGTAAGTTAACAGAATTGATTTTGACAAGTTTTTTTTTAAATTTGCCTCGGTTAGTACTGATAACCAAGGTTGTTCTGTACTTGATTCTGCCAATAAATAAGTCCTTAGACATATAACATGAGTGTTAATTTGGCGAAATAAAATACAACCGAGTAAGTCGATTTCTTTATCCAGACAGAAGTTTAAATTTAAGTATGTATGCCAGTGCGCTTAATGAAGAATTATAATTCTCAAATTCCCTTACATAGTTTCATGTATTTTCTCCTTGTATGTTCAGACCCCAAAAGTGCACTAAAGCTGTCCAGGACATGTAATCTACCATTTGAGAACATCCTGTGTTCTGTACATAGGTTTCATTTACGTGGGAGTATTATTTTGTTGGATACCTGGTCATCCTCGGTATCATAAGAGTGGAAGATAAGACAGCTACCAGTGAAACTGTCAATTTATGCTATCAGATTTAGTATCCGTTGCAAAACATTCTATGTATTTAGAGTGAGGGGAAGAATAGGCATCCTGAGGATATTGCAAACAAACTGAAGCAAATAAAAGATAACGTCCATTATGGATGTCTTTTGCAAGAGGAAGTCTTTGAGAAAAAGTGGTGCTCACTCGTTTCAGCATCAGTTACACCATGGTGACACATGGGTTTCTAATTAGGAATTAGAATCCACTACTGTACCAGCTTTGTGCTAGAGTATTAAACACTTTTTTGTTAAGAGTGGAAAATACAAATTTGAAATATAAATACCAAAACCTAATGATACTAAAAGTCTCTGGCACAGGTATTAGTTTTCTTAGGTCGTCTAAATATTTTTAATAATATCTAAGGCGGACCATAAACGTAACGATTTATCGTACGACAGATCTGTCAGGTCAGATCACTTCAGATCTGATCGCATCGACGCTGTTCACCACACACGGTACGATTTGTCTTCAGATTCGTCGAAATGATCTTCCCCTCTCCACCTTTCCTCAACTCAGTCGGGTAGTTTTTGTGAACAAGTCGATCCAATCCGGGCGAATCTCATGAAATTTTCATCCAATCCGATATCGTTTTCGATGTCTGCCGATCACCCCACACACGTTCCAATCCGTCGTCCAATCTGGTCGTTTCAGACCAGATCGTACGACGGATTGGAGCATGTATGAGGCCTAAGTTATAGTATGGTTTCAGGGCCCTGTAATTATTTTGTTAAATTTTCAGATTATATTTCGCTGCCTAGTTTAATTGTTATACCTTGTTTGTTACGTAGTGTTGTTGCCAATTCCAGAGCCTCTTTACACCTTTTATTTTGTTAGTTTATAGTCTGTTAGGTTTTATTTTTGTAAACTACTTTTAGAGTTAGTGTTAATGTGTCCATATTTATTAAAATTTTCAACCTTTGACTTAAGATCAACCAATAGTTTTATTTTTTGGTAATGATAATCAACTTGCTTTTTCACCTTTAAAATCCAAACTGGCAACAATCAATGTACTATTGCTGTAGCACTATCAGGAGAAATTATTAAAAACTTTAATTTCTAGTAGCCTGCCCACTAAATTAAACTAATTAAAAATAAATAAACAAATGTGTAAAGATAACGTGGTACACTCTCATACCATCAGGGTAACTGATTGGTTAGGAATTATTGATATTTAAATTGGACAGTTTATTCAGGCTATTAAATTAATTTAGTTAAAATAAATGTATAGTAATTAGAACATATCAAATCAACTCCTATAAAAGTGAACGTACGTCCGTACATGAGTAACATATAATATAACATCTGATTTCAACCATCATCTGTAATACTTAAACAAACCCAGTGTAGATTATACTTTGGGGTTATGTTTACAACTTTAGTCATTAGAATTTCCTATGAAGTTGATTTTTTTAAATATGAGTTATATAACTAATGTATGCTATAATACGTTACTGTATAGTATTTGCTTTGAGGTTATAAACTGAATAGAAGTACAACATTTTTTCATAAAAATATTCGTTTATACAAATTTAGATTTTTTTAAATATGAGTTATATAACCAATGTATGCTATAATATGTTATAGTATTTGCTTTGAGGTTATAAACTGAATAGAATTACAACCTTTTTTCATTAAAATATTCGTTTATACAAATTTAAAGAAGAAATACCTATTCGTTTAACTCCGGAAACATTCGTACATCTTCGTATAACATAATAATATTCGATTATTAATTTCTTCGCTATAATATTAATAACTTCTAAATCATTTGAACTACCAATATGAAATGAAAAGCAACTAAAAGATAATATGTTTAACATTCTTTAAATATATAATAATGTACATAAATAAAAAAAATTAACAAATAGGTCTACAGTTTTATAATCCTTATAGTTGTACACATTTACCGAGTTAAAAATCCTCGTCAGCATAGTTAGGTAGGCCTAGATAAAAACTAATTAATCCACCTGTGTAAAATATAAAACAAAGTGTAATTATTTGTTAAATGTAACAAAGACAAAAACTCTTTGATTTTGTGGACCAAAATTGGCTTTTATCATTGTGTGTGTTTTCAGTAGTTTACAATAAATCTTCTACCACATTTATAATAGAAAAGAGTTACTGTTGAGAGTTAAAGGTGTTTGAAAAAAACTGGAATAGTATTTCCAAACAAAAAATACGCTAAGTATAATTCCACAATGAATTTTAATTTTTATAAGTTACAGTTTTATAAATAAGTTTTTCTTAAACATTGCTTTGTAGTTTTTTCCTTTTTTCTAAATGTTGATGAAAGTCATACATGTCTTGAATATTTGATCGACAGCAAGCACCAATATACTTTATTCCCAAATCAAGAAATGAGTCTAAATAGTTGACCAGAGGCTGACAGTGTTCTTTACCAACCCACCTGTAAAACAAAGTTTATCAAAATATTATTGTTACCGTACTCTACACTTTGTAAATTATTTTATTTCAAATTAAGCTTCGCTAGAACCATTTTGCAAAGTATTAATTAATGTTAAATAATAACAATAATACATAGTTACATAATTAAATAATAATCTTCAAATTACAAGGTTAAAAGTGGAATTAAAAATAAATCTGATATCTCTGGACTTAGTCATAGTACTACACAAATTTCATCAGAAACACAATACAAGAAGTGGAAACTGCCATGCAAGCTGATTTTAATGCTCTGAGGTGGTGGTTTTCCAAGCATTATATGGTTTTAAATATGGATAAAAGTTGTTGTTGAAATACGGATATAAATTTTAGTCTGAGAGGAGAGTCTAAATTTACAGACCTTATGTTATATAAATGTATGGATTGTGTAGTCGGAAATTCGGTGTGTGTTTCTTGCATTGTAATAAAACAAATGTCTTCGTGTAAGTATATTTGGGAGTGGTTTTAGATGACCGTTTAACGTGGAAAATGCACATTGCTCATTTAAAAGCTAAACTAAACAATATCTTACATTTATTTTTTCACTTAAAATATGTCGTCCCGGGATGCGTTTTACGGAAAATTTATTTTTCCATGGTCCATAGTAGGTTGGAGTATGGGATTTGTTGTTGGGGTGTACATATATTACTAATCTTAGGACTTTGATTGTAATACAGAAGAGGTTCGTACGGCTTATATTAAATAAAACAAGGCTGGTGCCATCTTTACCATTGTTTCGATGTATCTCTGTATTGCCTCTTCGCTATCTGTTTATTTACAAAGCCCTTAAAATATTTTATATTATGAGTCAGGGTTCTTCATTTTTTGCAACCCAATTGATTATTTTTTAAGATGCAAAAGCAAAGCAAAGGTACCTAAAGCCAGATTAACAATTTACTTTAATTTCTTCTCTGTAACTGCACCTAGACTCTATAATAAACTTCCTGAAGAAATCAAAAAATCTGGTAAACTAAGGAAATATTTGTTTCTCTTGAAGAACTGGCTATTGAGCAGGGACGATGTGAAGGGCTTGTTGAATGTGGTCGTGTGATGATCTATGTTGTATGTGTGAGTGGTTGTGTGAGAGAGATGGAAGTACAGTAGTTTTGAACCTGTGTGTGTAAGAGAGCATGGATGTGCACTGTGCGATTTAAATTTGGATAGAGTAAAATGTTGAGTGTTTTTTATGTATGATTATTGTTAAATTTTTTATCGTACATAACTTTTACATAAGTGCTGTTAAATTTTTAGTTAGTGTTGATATGTTTGTTTAATTTCTTATTTGTTAATTTGTCTTTAATAAATTCTTCCGCTATTTGTATGTTTTTTCCATAATATATTATTTATTTTTTATTGTAAATTTAACTGCTTCCAGAACCCTTTTTTCTTACTCTTTTTTTCTTCTTTTTGCTATGAATAAATTATCATCCACTTGCAGCCTCAAAACGGGCTTGCTTGCCCTAGAGGTTGCAAAATATTTTATTCCCCATATGGAAGCTATTCTGTTATTTTTTTTATATAAGTTAAGTTTTATGGTATATTACAGGTAGTTATTTTATTTTATGTTATGTTTAAGTTACTTTCTTATTTTATTATTTTGTGTGTGTTTGTATATATTAGGGAATAAAATAAATATCTAAAATAAAAAATAATAAATAAATTAATCAATTTATTGACACATCATGTTGAGTTTGACTGAATTAGTTTTGAAATTCTAAGAAGGAGAGGAAAGTAAAGGTAAACAGTTTAAACTAAATACCATAGATGGAGCAGGAAGTAGTGCCGAGATGGAGAAGTATTCTTGCAAAAGAATGCCATTGTCCTCGCTGTGACGTATATATTTTGTCACTAATCGAAAATACTTTGCATTAGTGTTTTATCTATCGATTACTTTTTAGTATTCGAATAGGAAATAAACTATTCATATAAAGATTCATTTAAAACTATTTGAATAGTTTTCTGTACAATAAGACATGATAGAGGGTAGGCAAGTCAGTGTTAATGATTTTATAGAAGGAAGTATTCGTCAATACAATAACTCACAATATATTAAATTTTATATTTGCAAAAATTTGAACGTATCACACTTACTCATTCAGTTCGACATCAAATTTTTCCTCAGTGTTTGGGTAACACATGAGAGGCACGTGCGGAGCAGCATCCCTTGCAGATTTTAGAAGAGGGACAACTAATGTAGGGTGAAGGCAGTTAACGCTAACAGCTAACAGTTGGTCTGGGTTAACCTCAAAGCATCGTTTTGCAGCAAAGCTAAATTTCTCACCATGTGATATGTGTTGCTCATCCTGAAAAGTTATTCATCTAAATAGTTTTGACTTTTGGAACTACTGAACTGATTGAAAAAATAGTTTTACTAGTAAAAAGCTACACTATCCCTGAGTAACATAGGCTATAATTCATTTTGATAAAAAACATTAAATTTTTTATTTCAATATTTGTAAATTTAGTCGGAAAAAATGTTAGGTTAGGCCTAGACTGGTGAACACATGTATTTACATTTATTACCAATTGAATAAAATAACATATAAAACAGCTGTTTGCTCCAATATTTCCATTAGCAGCTGATTTCAAACTTTGAAGTAATTATTTGTATTTCTAACTTTTAGGTTAGGTTATTATTAAAGTGTAGTCCTGAGCCTTGCTGGTTCTTTTAACCTTTATTATAACTGCTGTTATAAAATATACGAAATAAATTTGATTTGAACATTTAACATTATTTACCGTCTTAGCTTCTGGTTATTATTAAATCCTACACCTTTATTATAAAGAAAACATAACATGATTATGTGTATAGAAGGTTCCAACGGGGTTGCTTTATTTCCCCTAGTTACAAATAAAGCAACTGCAACCTAAATAAAAGTGTCTGTGTGGCCTAGCTACAATTACATGATACCTTAAACTTACTACATTATGATATTATACTTATACATTATACTTTCTACCACGGTATATAGAATACTAACGGTAGGGTTCACGAGTGGATGCGCAGTAACTCGTGACGTCAACGGGACCCACTTTCTCATAAGCTCCATAAGCTTATCATGTAAAAATTGAAGAGTCTTATGTAAAAATTTAATAACTTTAAAAATATTTAACCGATTTTAATAAAATTTTAACCGCTCATAGAAAACATATCTTTAATAATAATATGAAAAAATCAGATTGTTACAACAAATTTTAATACCTTTACTGATTAGGCCTATAAAAATTACTTTCCGATATCTTTATTTTGTTCATAGTGAAAAATTTGTTCATGTCTTCAGTAAAAATTGAAAAACTTTAAAAAATATTTAACCGATTTTAATACAGTTATAACCACACATAGAAAACATGTCTTTAATAATAATATAAAAAAATCAGATTGTTACAACAGATTTTAATACCTTTACTGATTAGGCCTATAAAAATTACTATTTCAAATTCGACAAATGGCGAACAATATTTTTTTATTTTGAATTATTTGACATTTATTTTAATTGTGTATCGAGATAGGAATATAATAAGTTATAGAGAATTTTATTGTGAATCCAAATCTTTTTTAATATTTAAAATGGAATTTATATATCAAAAGATATATACATTTTTAAAATGTATTGTAAAATTTTGTTTACAAAGTATATACTACGTTTTCGATAGGTACTACAAATTTAATAATAATAATTTATAAATCAAATAATTTATCATATCTTGATGATTTTTTCACAGAATAATAATATACTCTGTTAATACGACTGCAATCAATAACAAACTACTGATTTTCATTTCTCTTTTACATGTCAACTATTTCATCCATTTACTTCCCGATTGAAGGTTTTGCTAGTATACGTGTATTAGGATTGTAAGAGTGTTATGACTTAAATATCTAAGGTTAATTAAATATTGTCATTCAACTGCATGTCCATTGTTTATTTGGATTCAAATAATGCCGCAAACAAAATAAAATAAAAACTAAATACGTACGAGTATTAACACTAGACTACTAGCATTGTATTTGGATAACCTAATAGAACTCCGATCCAATGCAATATTTTGTTCCACTGGAAATTCGACTTTTTTGGCGCTATCTATTGGGGAAACGAAGGAAGCTGGTTGGAAACACCAATGCTTACAATGCTTTCTCCCTAGCGCTACCTCGCGGCGCGATCATGTACTATTTTCGCGAACACCTTTTTTCCGGCACACAACCCCCGTATGGATGCAAGATCTATTTATTATTCATGATCTGTGCTACTAGCTATAAGTATTAAATTCTAGTAATCTAAAATCAGAGTTTAATGTGTAAAATAATCAGAGATTATTATACACATTCTTTTGATATACAAATTCGATTTTGAATTTTAAAAAATATTTGGATTTACAATAAAAATCTATATAACTTATTATATTTCTATCCCAATACACAATTAAAATAAATGTCAAATAATTCAAAATAGAAAAATATTGTTCACCATTTGTCGAATTGTAAATAGTAATTTTTATAGGCCTAATCAGTAAATGTATTAAAATTCGTTCTAACAACCTGATTTTATTAAATTGTTATTATAGATATGTTTTCTATATGTGGTTTAAATTTTATTAAAATCGGTTAAATATTTTTAAAGTTATTCAATTTTTACTGAAGACATGAACAAACATTTTTTCACCGAATAAAGATATCGGAAAGTAATTTTTATAGGCCTAATCAGTAATGGTATTAAAATTTGTTGTAAAAATCTGATTTTTTTATATTATTACTAAAGACATGTTTTCTATGTATGGTTAAAATTTTATTAAAATCGGTTAAATATTTTAAAAGTTATTCAATTTTTACTGAAGACATGAACAAATTTTTCACCGAATAAAGATATCGGAAAGTAATTTTTATAGGCCTAATCAGTAAAGGTATTAAAATTTGTTGTAACAATCTGATTTTTTTATATTATTACTAAAGACATGTTTTCTATGTATGGTTAAAATTGTATTAAAATCGGTTAAATATTTTAAAAGTTATTCAATTTTTACTGAAGACATGAACAAAAATTTTTTTCACCCAATAAAGATATCGGAAAGTAATTTTTATAGGCCTAATCAGTAAAGGTATTTAAATTTTTGTAACAATCTGATTTTTGTATATTATTATTAAAGACATGTTTTCTATGTATGGTTAAAATTTTATTAAAATCGGTTAAATATTTTTAAAGTTATTAAATTTTTACATAAGGCTCTTCAATTTTTACATGATAAGCTTATGGGCTTATGAGAATGTGGGTCCCGATGACGTCACGAATTACTGCGCATCCACTCGTGAACCCTACCGTTAGTATTCTATATACACCGTGCTTTCTACTTAAGGCTAAACATCCCTGAAAAAGTTGTGTTTTTGGCCCGATAGATGGCAGCACCTCTGCGGCAAATTTGTACTACGAATAATTTCCGTAATTATTAACCGATTTTTGTTTTGTAAGTTATTTTGTAAATGATATGAATAAAAAATTCACGCTATTGTAATGCTTTTTTTTTAAATTTTTTTATAAAAAAGTTTTATACAGATTTTTTTTTGCTGTAATATTTTGTTTAAATCGCAGGTAGTCATTTTGTAAATACAAATTTTAAAAGAATTTTGCCGTTTTCAGATATTAACTCGGTCAAATGGTCGTATCGGAATCGTTTTTTAAAGATATTATCATTATTTCTCTCACGCTCCGGTCCCGTCCTCCCGCCGCGTAGCGCACCATCCCCCCCCAGCACAGCCCAGCCAGCCGCTCTGCCCGGCCCTGCAACTGTAGCGTTCGTCAACTCACTCACTACTCGCATTCATACTCTGGCCGGACACACTTACTAGACTAGACTACTGATTACGACAGGTGTTTGTTATCTGTTAAAAAGTATTTTCTGTAAGTCGAAAAGAGACATTTAGAATAAATATAGAAAAATATACAGTAGTTCAAATTAAAGGATTTATGAAAGTAGGCCTATATACAGGTTCTTTGGCCATACATTATTCAATAACACCAGGGTATGAATAGTATATTTCATTACTAGTACCGAAAGTGGCACTTTCCGGTGCGCGCCCAAGCTTCATGTGTGAGGCGGAGCCGAACACAGGAATATCGAATTTCACGTGTGAGGCGAAGCCGAGCATGTGAAAGTGTGTTTCACGTACGAGGCGAAGCCGAGTACGGGAATAATTGGAGCAAGTGCCGGAAAATCACTTTCGGTACAAGTTATGAACGGTACTTTTCATCACGACGCAAAAATACACACAATGCTGAAGAAGAAACCTCAGTAAAATGCAAACTATTATATTTCTCAATTAACATTTTTTTATAATAACAAATTTACTATAATAAGCCTACATAACAACGAACAATAAGAACAGCTGATATAAATTGTAAGAATAAACGGCAAAGCGACGTCAGAGCGCGTAGCGGGCAAATGGAAAACTAATTGAGAGCAAGGGAAAACAAATTTAGAGCAAGGGAAAATCAGCTGATCGTTTTTCCCTTGCTCTAAATTAGAGCTTGGGAAACGATCGTTTTCGTTGCTACCAGCTGACATCGAAAGTAGCTACTTTCGGTACGGAGTGATGAAATAATATTACCCTATAACGTTAGTTATTTGTTTCAAATAAAACTTATATTTTAATACATGAAAACGAGAAATAAATAAAAAATTAATAGTCCAAAATACCATTTATTTAAAGTAAGCCTGAAGTGTAAAAAATAAAAATAAAATATAATATAATTTCAATATGTTGCATGTTAAGGTGAAAAGTTCTACTTTAATAATATGTTTAACATTTTTAGCAAATTTTGATATTTATTTGTAATTAGTTTAAGTTCTTTGTTCTGTGAGTATCAACAGCTATCCTCCGGAAATGTTTTTTCTGTGAACTTAGCAGCACTGCAATAAATATGAAACAGCTGATCTAGTGATTGAAGTTGCTACAGAAGATATAGCTGAAAGACTTCTCTAACTATTAATGCCATAATTTAAGATAATATATTGTCTTTTCATTTGTAATTTGCCTTTAAACTTAAATTTGCCTAAACGTGATGTGACACCCGTTTCATTTTGTTTACAAAAGTTAGTATTACAAAATGAACAAACACCTTAGGAAAATACTTTTACTGTAAAAGTAAGAGGTTTTGTTTCCCTAATGTTTTGGTATTATTGTTTTAATTTTAGTTTTATAATTTAATGAGTAATTCGCGTAACGGGTGTTACATAATTTAATGTATCGGGTGTTACAATTCAACACAACTCACAACCATTCAGTGTTTAGTACATTTATATTCATTTTAAGTAGAATTTAAATACATAGCCCTATTGAGAGTTTATTAATTTTGGTAGCAACACTTAAAAAGTTAAGAATATGTTATTTTAAATAAAATTGAACACGATAACACCTTCAAATTTCATACTGCGAATTTCCTATTTGTAATTCCAGAATCAATCTTTTAACATATTTACTGGGCAATGAATGTTAGGTGTATCAAATGATTTTATTTATCTTTAAAGTTTTAATTCTAATACTATTACACCTCATAAATTTTTTTCCTCACGATAAAATGATGAGTGACGTTGTAAAGTGTCAGCAGCATTTGCTAAAAGCCAGAGAGTGAGATAAAAAAGAAGAGAAGAGAATAATACACTAAAAGAAGAACAACTTGAAAAGATCCAAAGCACAGTAAAAAATGTAGGGAGAAAAATAAGAAGCGCAACTATCATCAATATATCAGATTTCGCTGGGATATTAAATATTATATTCTGAGAGATGACAAATTTAAGAATATTTTTGGCAAATTACAACAACCTGCAGTAGCCCAAAGGACATTTTACAATTCTTTACGAGTTTCCACTAGCAGTTGATATTTTTGAAAAATGAATGAGCTTATGAAGTTCCAAATTGTTAATTCTAGAATTTTATTTAGCGATTATTTTGTTTTTATTTAAAGTTTTAGGCCTATTCTATTAATTCTTGATAGGGGCATATATAAGACTGATCTTTAGTAAGTCTAATTCATAATAGGCCCTAAGGCATGGTATAAAAAGTACTGAACTATATCCATGTAATGTATTAAGTATATATATTTGTTAAATATAAGTTTTTTTTATGAAATATAAGTTTTTATTTCTTATAGTGATCAAAAAAACCTCAATTATACTTCTTGTTGTTATTTGACACCTTATTATTATATAATATATGTTAAAAATCTCAATTTTAGCAACAGCGTAACACCCGTTACATTTTAATGTAACACCCGTTACACAAGATTTAATTTTATGTTTAAAAAAAAATTGAATGCCAATATCAATTTGAATTACAGTTCCATTACATAGTGCATTTACTGTGAAATAACTCATATTTTTTTCAAAATTTTACAGTTTTAAAATTCACAGAGTTTTAAGAACATTTACATGAAGTTCAACTTCACTATCCATTTTCAGTAACACCCGTTACACTCCTTTTTTCTATATTTTAGGCTAACTAAGATATAGTTAGCCTTCGTTGAAAGCCGAAGTTGCTTTTTAGATTTTGTTGTTCCTCGGCGATCCATTGAGAAAACAAATGTTAAACGAAATAACGTTCTCAATAACAATAATTACAAGACGACGCAATAGTACAACAAATAAGAATCGCAGGAGAGCACATGGATGGAAACGCGGGAAACCGTCATGCAACTGTATACAAGCAACATCTGAGACGCGTGGTGGGGGGATAGGTGGCGCGAGTGAGTCACAGCGGCACTGCACCTGCTTCGTGTCACTCTCGCGTTTGTTCTCATTACTGTAAATGTATAAACAACGATACCGACTAAACCAGCTAGGCGATTTCAAAAATTAAAAGTGTAAAATTAATTAAAAATTATTGTCTTCAAAATGACTACCTGCGATTTGCATTTTTCGTTTTGTAACACAATTATTTTATTATTATTTTTTAAACCAGCAACTTAATTAAAATTTATCTTCATTGGCGTGAATTCTAATCTTATTCCGTTCACAAATCAGTTTTGCAAATGACCATCGGACGAAAATTCCACCAATAAACACCAATACAAAATGGCTCCATTTTGGTGCTGCGCCGTGGTGGCAGAATTTGGAACTAATCCTGGGATGTTTAGCCTTAAGATCATTCTGTGTGTGTAAATGTGTATCTATTCTGTAGCTGGGTATACATTATAGATAGTAGCTAGGGGACAGTTACATAGTTCAGCTGGGTTTGATTTGTAATTGGAGCAATTGATTTATAGTTTGTTAAGTTTATTTATGGGCAGAACTCTGACAACTGAAGTAAAATGCTGTAGAGGAGCGTGTGTGCCCATCGTTAGCTGGTATTTTTCTGTGATTTTAAATGACTTTTCCTCTTTGACATTTTGCACTCTAAGTACGGGTCTTTGCTTAATGGTATGTATAATCTGTCAGATTAGTTACACACATTTTAACTAATTTCAATAAACAATGGTTGTAAAAATACTAGAAATGCTATGAACTTTCAACCTTTTCAAATATATTACTAGCACAGAGGTTAGAAACAAAACGTTATTATAAATCATTTTTAAAAAGTACATAATACTGAAAAATGATTTCATTGTTTTTACATTTACTTAGATTAGGTATACATATAGAAACTGAACAAGACCTAATGTATATTTACTAAAGCTACGGCTATACTTATACGATCAGAGCGGAATTTATCCAGGAGTATTCTTTCTGTGTATTTAAATGGGAGTGGCTATATCTATACGAGCAGAGCCGACCAGCGACCACAGAATTAAATAGACTGGACAAGTTAAACGCAAGAGTGAAGCCAGTTTTTGAGTCAAATACTCACACAATATGGCTGATGCAAGTCGCGAGCCGCCGGCAGGCTGCCAGTACATGTTGCCACATTACCCGCTAAACGAAGCTTGTGTTCTATAACTGTTGTATGATAAAAACTATAATAGCTAAATTTTTTTTAAATACTTTTCGAAAAATGTACCGTAGCTTTTCAGCTATTAAACTGTAAGTTTGTCAAATTTCAAAGATATTTGAGCATTTTCAGCTATTGAAACCACGGTGTAAATGAAAATGTCACTCCTCTCTAGGCCCGCTCAACGTTTCTATCCTCACACAAGATGGCCGATCTAGCTTCAATTCCCACAATGTACAGGCTAATGGCATGACGAGTCTATTTAATTCTGTGGTCACTGGAACCAACCCGCGTGAGCTGAATTTTTTCCATGCTCTGAGAGCATACTGGAACGGGTCTGGTCGGATAGATATAGCCACAGCTCCCAACCAGTGAGACGTTCGGTCTCTTTCCACTGTTCTTCCATTATGATTTTGCAATTCACGGAAGTTGTTACAGTAGTAGCGGGAAATCCAGACTAACTGATGATGAGGTGGAATGCGCGTACATCCTTCCCATACATATCGGAACGGTGCGGGTCTGTGAGATTTAGCCACTACTATGGAATTCCGCGACGGACTGGGTCACCTCGACTCGGTTCTGATCGTATAAGTATAGCCGTAGCTTAATGTTTTCAAAATCAAAGTTCTTTTTACTAACCATTTTCAGAAAGTAAACAAAATAAGAGGAAAAACATAGATATTATTATTATAGGCATATGCAATAAAGAACACTACTAAAATTGAAATAAAAATATTACAAAACAAACAAAAATGTGGGTCTACATAAGCAACTGCAATAGTGCCAATACTACTGAACCAGTTGTCATAATGTTACACTTATTCCTGAACTAAATATTGGTTCAGTTAGTGTTGCAACAACATCCTTCAGCTTTTGCTAAAGTTATAAAGGGCCTCATTCTCCTTGCCTGCATATATTTCAAAGTTGGATATGAAGAACATTTTAGCTTCTACAAGTACATGCATTTTAATCCCTTATTTGTTATACATAAGAGTTAATGCTGTAATATGAGTATTAATATATATTCACAAGAGTTTAAATAAAATAACTTGCAAATGTCAAATTTAAATACTCTTCACAAAAACTAACACGATCAGGCGCAACTAATGTTACAGATGTTGTGTTCACTGCTGAAGTTTACAGATTACACAGGAAAACAGAAACATGCCTATCTACAGAAGCTAGTAAACTGTGAACCCTACCCAGTTTCAGGTAAAACTCTAGCTTCAACAAATAAAAAGGTTGCCGTTTAATCTCACAGAATAGTTGTGCCTGACTAAATAAGTTAGTTAATAAGTTGTTAAATAAGTTGTTTAGATTAAAGTGTCTATCAATGGTGACTCAATATCTGCCTCATTATAGAAATAATGCATTTTAAAAACTGGTTCATAAACTGAGTGTCAAATAACTTTGAAAATGTGTCTCATTACCCCTCTTTATAATTTCAAACTTACATGAGAGAAATGTGAATTCCTATGCACAACAACAGTTAGTTGCCATTTAAACTATGTATTAACAAAAACCCAATAGTATTTGTATGGCAGCGTAAGAAGATATTTTTAACACAAATCTCTGATAACGTACCTTGCAGGAAAAAGACACCCAGCATTTGATAGAAGGGTACTCTTTGATTAGGTCTAGCAAAAGCTCTGCCTCAGCAAGCGCTGGGATGGTTTCAAATGAGATCATGTCCACTCCTGCCTCAATGAGTGCTTGTACTCTGGGTCTGTGCCATTGCTTTATTGTGTCAGTGCTAACTGTATCTACATATTCTCCTCTGTATTCAGAACCATTATGTAAGCATGCACCGTAAGAACCAACTGATCCGGATATCTGAATCTTCTTCTCATCTCTGCCTACAAATATAACTATTTAAAAAATTTTACTAGTTGCAAATTTCATTTGAATGGTAAGTTTGTTTTCATCGTGGTACACTATTAGGCCAACTAACAGGAGCAGATACTGTTGCACAATCGTTTCAAAACTCAAACAGACACACTCAGTGTAAAGAGTTTGTTACCAAGTTACAAACATTTATAGCATGCAATGTGCCATCCAAATACGAGGGTCGTCCAGAAAGTAAAAAACAAATGCGCATCGTGCGAGGCGCAGATCCCCACTACTTCGATTACGTGCGCGGCCGCTTGCCCTTTCCTTTCTCTTCAGTTTGAGGTGAGTCTCGTTGCTGTGTGGTCACGCTACTTGTTTTCGCAGCGTTTTAAAATGGCGGCGCTAATCGAAATCCCGCTAAATGTGAAGTACGGAGTGTAATCCGCTTTTTGAATGCTCAAAAAGTTAAGCCCATTGAAATTTATAGGCAAATTAAAGCTGTCTATGGTGAAGATGTGATGAATGAGTCATCAGTAAGAAAGTGGTGTATCAAGTTTAACCAAGGAAGAACTAACGTGCATGATGAAGATCTGAGCTGGAGACCATCACTAGTCACGGATGAACTGAAGCAAAAAGTTGAAGAAACAATGCAGGAAAATCGACGTTTCACTTTGACGACTTTACATGACTCTTTTCCTCAAATTTCACGATCACTCCTACATGAAATAGTGACAGATCATCTTGGTTACAAGAAAGTGTGTGCTCGGTGGGTGCATAAGATTTTGACGGACGATAAGGCGAAACGCATGGGGGCAGCCCTTGAATTTTTGACTCAATATGACAAAGATGAAGATCAATTTCTTGATCGTATTGTTACGGGAGATGAAACATGGGTTTCGTATAAGACTCCAGAAAGCAAGCGTCAGTCAATGGAGTGGCATCACACAAATTCGCCCTCAAAACCCAATAAGGAAAAAACATTGTTGCAATCTCGCAAAGTCATGGCAACGGTTTTTTTGGGACCAAAGGGATTAATCCATGTGGATTTCATGCCACGAGGTGCAACAATAAACTCAGAATCCTACTGTGAGACTCTTCAACGACTTCGTCGCGCCATCCAAAACAAGAGGCGTGGAATGCTAAAGTTTTTTTCATTCACGACAATGCCCGGCCTCATGCCTCAGCACGAACATGGCAAGATCTCCAAAGTCTGAAGTGGGAAATCTTTAGTCATCCTCCCTACAGCCCTGACCTCGCATCTAGTGATTTTCATCTGTTTCCAAAGTTGAAGCAATTTTTGGGTGGAAAACAGTTTGGAAATGACGATGAACTTAAAGAAGCAGTGATAATATGGCTCATATCTTTTGCGGCTGATGAGTATAACATCGGAATAGAGAAACTGGTCCCACGTTACAACAAGTGTCTCGACAACAATGGGGATTACGTAGAAAAGTAGAATAAGGTACTGTGGCTGTGTAAATAAAGTTTGGTGTTGATATCTTTTGTTTTTATTTAACCATGCTAAAACATTCTTTACTTTCTGGACGACCCTCGTAGTTGTATGCTACTGGCATTTAAGTGCTGCAAGTTACCATTCTGTACAGCCATCTTAACAGATAGTTCTGATATAAATCAATCAGCTTTGAGGTGAACAGATGGGAAACGTAACTAAAACAAAATTGAGAGCCCCTAAATGATCACTGACTGCTCTGAGCACTTTATACAATTTTATTCAAGAACATTTTTCCACTCAGTAATTTTCCAGTTTGATCACTGAGAAACAATAGGAAACAGCATGTTATTCAACACATCTTGTAGGAACAATGTTGTGGAACAATTAATTGTATTTTATCTTCTCTATCTAGTTTATCCCTTAAATCTGTTCAAATAAATACATAAAAACAACTAACGTAATATTTTTGAATATATATTGTTATTAAATGAGATTTGTAACAATGATAATTGGATAAGGTTAATATAAATATCAGATACAAATTAAGATTAGTTTTTGTAAAGCGAAAAATTACTTTTTATTACAAGGATTGTTTTATTGCCCTGATGTAATCAAAACAATCTCCCCCAGAAGCGTTAGCAATTCAAATTTGTTTCAGAAATGAGTGAATGTAAGACAGTTTTTTGTAACATTTTCACCTAATCAGTCAAATCTTTGTCCTTTGAAACGTAATATTAGTTTAATTACCTTCAGACTGTTCTAGACTGATAGCTTTTCTTATCAGATCTACAGATAGTTTAATCAAGCTGATACTTTCTTCTTCACTTAGGTTGAAGTAGTTCTGGAATCCTGTTACACTCGCTTGGTATGTAGCTGTTTTTAAGATGTCTGCTCCAGCTGTAATTGAAGCAACAACTCATTTTAAGGAATGCAGTTTGGTTTACGTGATAAGCAGAAATTATTTTTCTTAGTACCATACTATCAAAACATGAAGGCTTCAATAATATAACTATCTTAAACTTACTTTAGAATATCTACACAATACCCTAATTATTAAGTTATAGGCCTAGTAATCAAAGTGATTCTAAGGAACATTTTTGTGCTTAAGTATAGTGTAGGAAGAACTAAACATAGCTGATTCACTAAATGGGCACACTGGGCATTCGCCCAGAAGCGCAAGAGATTAGGGAACGTAAAATCTTAGGAAAATGAAATGAAAATGAAGTATGCAAGTACTATACAGTAACGTTTCAAGAAACCACTAGGTACTCACTAAATTATATAGTTATTTAAATTAAAGCGAAAGATATTTATAAAGGTAGTGCTTGCGTACGGTATAGCCTATGGCAGTAGCAGCCACTACTAGCTGTCTCTGATCAAATGCTTATAACTCATCAGGAATGAATGTAGGCTGTGTTGTGACTGTGGTGTTGTTGGGAGGAGAGGGCGTGGAGGGGCACTTTGTAATAGAGTGCCCAGGGTGCTGTTGACTTCTGTTTAGATACGCTAAAGGCCATAGTCAGGGGAGGGTTAGAGGGTAAGAACCGCCCAAACATTTAGTAGTAAAAATTAATACTAGGTTTAAAAAGTGCAAATTAAATTATAAAATAGACAACACAACAGAGGATCCAGCAACACATTTTACATCATTGTGCATTGCATGCATACTGATATTTAGATTTACTTGGTTAAACTACAACGTACAATACACATGGATGCAGTAGGTTACAGCCTTACTCTCTTGTGAGCTTGATCTGATCTATAAAATAAGAAAACTATGAAGGTTCAACAAAAATACTTTACTCTAACAAAACACGCAATACATTGTGTATTGAAAATACTTTCAATACGGGGGTTGGTTTGCGAAGTATGCAATGCATTGTGTATTGAAAATACTCCCTATACGGAGGTTGGCGTGCGAAGCTGTAGATATTCACTACAAAAGCTGTAGATATTCTAGTAAAAAACCTACTGGAAAAACTGGAAGAAAATTGTCCTGCTCTGGTCGTACTGTGTGATTTGAGTAGAGCATTTGATTGTGTTAGGCCTGATATTTTGTTGAGAAAAATGAGATTTTATGTTTTTCATGGAAAAGAATTAGCCATTTTTCAGTCATATTTGAGGGACCGGAAACAGCTTGTAGATATAAATGGCAGACAATCAAAAACAATTAATACTACTCTTGGTGTTCCACAGGGTTCGGTGTTGGGACCAATATTGTTTTTTATTTTAATTAATGATTTAAGTTTAAATGTTTCATGTTCCTCAACAATTTATGCAGACGACACGTCTTTACTTGTTAGTCACAAAGACATTTTTCAATTAGATAATGTAGCAGCTAGTGTATTAAAAGAAGCAAACGACTGGTTTGAGGTAAATGGACTGTTTTTAAATGAAGAAAAAACTCAAAAACTTTTAGTCACTCTACAAAACAAATATAAACATAGTTATAAGCCTGCTTATGAAAAATTTGTAACGTTGCTTGGTATAAAAATTGATAGTATGCTCTCCTGGTCAGTGCACATAGATTATGTAAAGACAAAATTATCAAGGGTAATTTATTTACTAGTAAATCTTAAGAGTCAAGTAACGTTTGAATATTTAAAAATAGCGTACATTGCTTTCTTTGAAAGTATTTTGAGATATGGCCTTCTTATTTGGGGAAATTGAATAGGAATTCACACAATTTTAATTCTTCAAAAAAAAGCTTTGAGAATATTAACACACTCTGATAAATTGGAACACTGCAAGCCATTGTTTATTAAAACTGGTATTTTAACGGTTATCAACTTGTATATTTTTGATGTAGTAATGCACGTAAAGAATAATTTACATATGTATCAAGTTAGAGGTTTAATTCATAATCATAATACAAGATTTGGTCATATTCTTGAACAACCAAGACATAGATTAAATAAATCCAAAAATTTTCATTTAGTTTTAGGAATTAAACTATTCAATAAACTGCCTGCCACTTTTCAAAACTTGACAACATAATGATTTATATCATACTTTTTATGGTTGGCTGAAAAAGCACCCATTTTATAACTTGGCGGATTATTTGGAATTTGATGTAAATATTTGGTAAGCCTGTGTTTAATATTAGTTATGTTAGTTTTAATGACTAAACTGTATGTGACGAAGTCTATTGCAATGTTGTACATGTGCTGAAGGACCAATAAATGTTCTTTTCTGTATTGAAAATACTCCCTATACGGAGGTTGGCGTGCGAAGCATGCAATGCGTTATGTATTAAAAATCCTCCCAAAATGATGGTTGCACATGCAATGCACTGTGCGTCGGCCGATTCTCATAGTGTTCAGTGTCAAGTTCACATGTGCCTCCTTAGCAGTGGTAAAAGGGTTTTAATTCAAATCTCCGGTCATGACCTGACCCCCCCCCCCCTCAGAAAAGTTTTCCTGGCTATGGCCTTGGATAGGCTGAAACAACTAACTATAAACTTAGAGGGGCTATCAATTAAAATCCCACACTTATGGAACAAATTGAACCGTGTGTAGTATTGCTTTTAAATAAGACTGCTGGTTATATTCAAGGAACTAGCAGTTATTGATGATTTAAATTTGAAGTCTTTCAAAGAATGTATAATTAATTAATGTAATCAACTTTGTTTTTTTGGATTTAAAACAATTATTATTGATACTTTATTTGTAAGTTTCCGAAGGAATATAGCCATAACAACTAGTTTTATTGCTACCACAGGTTTTGCTTGAAATATTTAAATTCTTTATACAGTTTAAATGAAATTAGTTACTTATT
>JAGFPH010000005.1:64157-87290 GCA_018207615.1 Philaenus spumarius
TTTAGGACTGTAGACGGACATATAAGGTATGTAACATATTTATATTATTCAATAACAGTTCCTGGAGGCAATACGCTATAATGTATAAATCGTACGAGTGTAAATCACATTATATAATTTAAATTTTTAAAAAACCTAAAAGGTTCGAACCTATAGTATGTAGTCACAGTATGTTTACTTTTTACTTAACCTGGCCGATAACAGTAGTTCGTATTTCGTTATTATCACTTTATATAATGACAATTTTTTTAAAAAACCTAAAAGGTTCTAACATAATATAGTATTTAATCACAGTATGTTTACTTTTTACTTAACCTGGCCGATAACGGTATGTTTGTATACTTTAAAAACGTATGTACAACTTTGTAGTTGAGTTGGCTAAAATGTTCGTTTCTATACAAAAAAGAACAAGACAAATCCGGCAACGCCTGGAGAACGCTGAGAAAAACATGTCGGCTCTTTACAATGTAAATTCCCATAAGGAACATTTGATTTGAAAATGTTTAATATTGTACGTGTTGAAGATGGTTAAATATTGCTTTCCCGGCATCAGTAAAGTGTATAAATACTATATTTATAAAGAAAAAGTTAAAGTTTGTGTATTTATAGTAGCTTCGATTGACACGCTAAAGTAAGCAAATACCTTGCTATTTTACGCAAGGTATAGAAGACCCTTAATAAAAACAATTAAACGTTCCAATAGTTTTGTAGACCTGTCAAGTAAACAATATCATAGTTGGCAGGTAGAGAATTAACCCCCCTCCCTACGTTCGTGGAATCTGGACGAGATGGCACTTGGACGAGATAGCACCTGGACGAGATGGCACGACACCCGTCGGCCGCTTCTCATATTGTTCAGTGTCAAGCTCACATGTGCGTCCTTAGCAGTGAACGTGTTAAACAGAGATGTACCGGGTACTGATGTATTTAGTCAGGTTAGTAGCGGTTTGCTCAAGTGGTATCTGTACCTTAAAGCATTTACGTTTACAGAAGTAACTATAGTTCCGTTCACATTTCTGTAGTTTGTTTCTGTTTTTAGTTTAGGATGAAAGAGAAACAGTTGATGAGTTAATACTAATGAGTGAGTGTACTTCCTCTTTCGGTCCACTCTGTTCTGCCACTACCCCATCCCGGGCTTTGTCAAGAAACGCTTGGGATCTAAAATATATTCTTTATTTCATATTATTTGTTTTTACACAGTGTTATTTATATAAATAATCCACTGTAATTAACTAAGGCAGTGTGGATTTTGTATGGAATTGACAAAAACAAAATGTATAAATTATACGCTACAGATACGGGTAAAACAACACTCAAACAGCCTAAACACTCCAAATTTGCTAAACATTTTTAGATTTCTATGCCCCACAATCTCTTTGTACGTCCCATGCCCAAGATTATATTCTGCACCAATCATCTGTAATACTTAAACAAAACCCAGCGTAGATTATACTTTGGGGTTATGTTTACAACTTCAATCATTATAATTTCATGTAAAGTTGATTTTTTAAATATGAGTTATGCTATAGTACGTTATAAGATTTGCTTTGGGTTATAAACTTAATATATAAAAGCGAAAACCCACTGACTCACTGACACACTCATCACGATTTCTCAAAAACTACCGAATGGATTGAAATGAAATTTGGTATGTAGCTTCCTCTAGGGCCATAGGTGCTTACTAAGAAAGGGTTTGAAAATATTCGATATTTTAGGGGGGTATTGGGGGGATCAAAGTTATTAAATCACGATTTCTTCAAAACTACCGAACGGATTGGAATGAAATTTGGTATGTAGCTTCCTCTAGGACCATAAGTGTTCACTAAAAAAGGGTTTTAAAAAATTGGAAATTTTAGGGGGGTTTGGGGGGTAAAAATTACTAAATCACGATTTCTTCAAAATTACCGAACAGATTGGAATGAAATTTGGTATGTAGCTTCCTCTAGGGCCATAGGCGCTCGCTAAGAAAGGGTTTAAAAAATTTCGAAATTTTAGGAGGGGTTTGGGGATATCAAAGTTACTAAAATCATAATTTCAGATCTTTTATTATTATGACAATAGCGCTTTTATTATTTGAGATCTATATATATAAAAGCCAAATACCACTCACTGACTGAACACTTAAAAAGAATACAATTACGTTAAAAAGACTGAAAATACCATCCACCACGGGCAACGCCGTACGGGCAATGACTACATATTGATAAATGTAGTCATTGGTACGGGTCAGCTAGTAAACTTAATATAAATACAACCTTTTATCATCAACTCCTATAAAAGCGAGTGTACGAGCGTACGTACGTGGAGGGACATTTAATATAACAGCTGATTTCACCCATCATCTGTAAACCCAGTGTATATTATAGTTTGAGGTTATGTTTACAACTTCAATCATTATGTCTTGTGAAGTTGATTTTTTTAAATCATACCTTTGGGGTTATGTTTACAACTTTAACAAATATAAGTCTTGTAATATTAATAACTTCTAAATCATTTGATCTATCAATATGAAATAAAAAGCAATTAAAAGATAATATTTGTACCTTTCTTTAAATGTATAATAACATATATGAATACAAAATCTTAACAAA
Source organism: Philaenus spumarius (assembly GCA_018207615.1). NCBI lineage: Eukaryota > Metazoa > Arthropoda > Insecta > Hemiptera > Aphrophoridae > Philaenus > Philaenus spumarius. Next base: position 66,749 of record JAGFPH010000005.1, read on the forward strand.
TATTCCTACAGTTTTATAGTCCTTATAATTGTACACATTTATTTACCGAGTTAAAAATCCCCGTCTGCATAGTTAGGTAGGCCTAGATAAAGTGTGTTGTTTAAATGTATTTTGTATAAATGATGTAAGTTATCTCTGATATGTATCTAATTTATCCGCCTGTGATTTTTCCCAAGGATTTACTAGTCATTATTATATATTATATTCGTTTATACAAATTTAAAGAAGAGAATTAATGTTCACTTCGGAAACATTCGTACATCTTCGTATAACATATACCTAATCATATTCGATTATTAATTTATTCACTATAATATTAATAACTTCTAAATCACTTGACCTGGCAATATGAAATAAAAAGCAATTAAAAGACAATATTTGTCTTTTTCTTTAGATATATAATAATAACATAAATACAAAATCTTAACAAATAGGCCTACAGTTGTATAACTCTTTTTAATGTACACATTTACCGAGTTAAAAATCCCCGTCAGCACAGTTAGGTAGGCCTAGATAAAGTATGTTGTTTTTTAATAATAGTTTTTTTTTTAAGTAATGCATTTCTGATGTGTATCTAATTAATTTGCCTGTAATTTTTCATGGGGCCTACTAGTATTAAATAGTATAAATAATATGAACACGTACTCACTATTTAAAACGCGAGAAAAATATACGAATCCTATAAGTCATATCTAATCAAGAACAGTGAACAACGTAAGATAAAATATGTTTATATAATTTTATTAATGTTGTTTACTTATAGGACAAATTTCGTTTAAAATTGTGTCTAAACTTTAGGATTACCGCTCAAACTTGAGGTAATGTTTTGATAGATAATAAATAAATAACATAAAGGTATTACAGGGTTTAGGCTTACTTTCCACATACATATACATAATATTAATTAATATAATACAGGTATATTCCTTTATATTATGTTTTCAACATACACATATTATTACTATTATACACAGTAATTGTTATAGAAATACTTACAGTTGAATAAAACTAAGCGATGAATTTTGCAATAAAATTGTTAGTCCCACGTTTTTCGCGTCTCGCGTCTTCTAGAATCTACTACGTATTATTTTATGCCTCTTATCTCCAATTGATATTACATAATACAGTGCATAATAATTAGTTTCACTATCAGTATTTACAATTAAATCACTAATAAAGAATTATAAAGAGAATATAAAATATCCCTCCTACTTTGGCACCTTCGGTCGTTTGTGTCCACAACTTCAACTTCACGTAATGGTGCAGGCGTGGCTGAGGGCAATGTATTTATGAAACCTCGTGCCTCCAAGCAGAACCCTAAGAGGGGGAGGGGGAATTGCTCGGAGTCCCGAAGTGACAGTGACGGACGTTGACGGATTAAAATAGGGGAAAAAACTGGGCTGATGAAATTTGTGTATACATTAATAGCTACGACATTAATTAATTGGTAAAATATCCTTTTAAGGAGTAAAATGTCCTGTATGCATATTTTTTCTCAAGAGATTTAAAGCAATCAATTTTTTAACAAACGTTTTCCTTGTGCGCTTAGTGACATTTTTGTAAAATTTTGTTAATTTCAAAAGTAATTTCTATTTTATCGGTTAAAATTTTCATAAAATATATTTTTTTAACAAAGTAACAGGAATTTTTATAAATTCTCATGTAGCGCACTAGTGGACCATGTTATAAGAAAGCATAAACAATTTGGCAACAATATCTTTATTAGATGCTGACATCAAAGTCCAAAAAACCTAACTTTCGGTAAACGGAGAAAAACTGAAAATATCGATGATTTCATGATTGTTCTTACAGTTTGTATACCATTATGACACTTATGACAGTAGATTATTTATTTATAAACAATAACAGTAAATTTACCAACAAGATATGAGCACTTGACTGCAACTACCATGGTTTTAGGCCGATGCTTAGCCTAAACCAATGAATACTTAAAATGTAAAGAATCTCAGGTCTTATGGACTCAATTCTAACAGATTTTTATAACTTGAAGTTGTAGTAGAGCAATGAACCGCGACGCAGCGCTAGCAAACAATTTTGTGCACGGTCAAGAGCGAGAGAGTGCGACATACAAGATTGGGAGTTATGCATGCGCAGTTCCATTTGCTCGATCGTCGAAAGACGAAGTTGTCTGCGATAATGCTGTTTGTCTTTCGACAAGACATTCATGTTTTCTGTAGTGTCGAAGCGGTGTGCGGCACTCCCATTTGTTACAATGGTTGAGGGTTGAGGAGTGTGCTGCCGGCCGCTTAGTGGGGCGGCGATACAAGGGAAGAGAAGAGCGACGAATGGATACTCACGCACTTCAATGTAACATCGCATAGTGGGGAGAAGAGCAAAGAGCGCTACATCGGTGACGTAATATAACGTACCTGCGATGTTAACTGCGATCACTACAGCAGCGGACTCCTTGTGCGCGCTGGCTTTTACTCGCTGTTGTAACTCGACGGAAAAGCTTCAGTAAAATAAAACTTAGATATTCTTAATCTACATAAAGTACGGATTCTAACATTTCGAATTTTGATAATTGAAAATATTTGAGAATTATCACTGACATGGAAAAGTTACTAGACGAGGCATTTTTTTTTCATTTTCGGGTTACAAACAAACTTTCAGCGGGAAAGTTGTAGAAAATGAATTGATCTAAACTTTTCAATTCACCGATTTGTGATAAAATGATTACATATTGTTATTTTTAAGGTAGGCCTCATATAGTAAATCACTTGTCCCCAGGTAATTATGACGGCTAGAAAAAAAGTAAGTTTAAACATAAACTAATTATAATTTATAATTAAAATTTGATATTATTGAAGGGGACACAAAAAATTAAGTTGGAGGTTAACGTTTAAAAAATAATATCATCATTACGTACATTCAAAGAAATTAAATTAGGAATCAATGTTGGAAAAAGAAAATCGTAATTACGTAAACAAAATTAGTTTAATATTTAATTAAAAGAATTGCTTTATAATTTATAAAAGGCTATTTTTAACTTACGATTCCGATTAATGAACAAATTGAATAAAAGACAGCATATTTCTTTATTGGAACACTTTTTTGGACTTAGGGGGATATTTCTACAAAAATCTCAACATCGATTTTTTTGCGATCACTATATTTTCTCTATACTATAGTATAGTTAGAAAGTAAAACTAAAGAGTGTTTATAGTTCCAATAAAGTACGTTATCATCAACAAGATAATCAGTGTCGGGACATAGGTTATCAAGTAAAGGGTCAAATCTAAACCAATAACAGATTTATTCGCTTAAATGCTTTAAGGTCGTTTGTGATCTTAATCTGTAGCCTATCTGAGCTATTACATTAAAACCTACATTTCCTTACTCTGGCGATTATGTAATGTCAGGTAACCATATTAGTTCGCGGGCGAATTATATATAATTCTTATGTATGTCACTGAACTCCCCCTAAACGTCTGGACCGATTTTCATGAAATTGTATGTGTGTGTTTGACTGGGTCCCTGGATGGTTTGGATTCACAATTGGACCCGGTAGCTTACTCTGCGATTTAGTTCTGGGATTTTTTGTCTATATATAATGTTCAACGTTTGTTACTATTTTTTTGTTGAACACTTTGAACCGAAACAGTTGAATATATTTAAGTATTTCGAAAGAAACCAAATTAAAAGAAAACTAATTTCTGCTACTTTATTTTGATAAAATTTTATTTTAAGGACAATTTCGGTCGTCTAAGTTTGAACATTTAATATTGATACAAACTACGGATAACAAGTCTGGAGAAAAAGTTTGTTAAGTTGGCTCCACTGCCTACACGTTGTTATAATTATTACGAGTGCAAAACACATGTTCATTTCCCACATGAATAAATACAAAAGTCAGTTTATGAGTGGTTGGAATTACTGCGTAGGACTTGAATTACCTTGCATTTTCTACGGATCAAAACGAAATATAAGGAACGTCTGTTAAATAATTCAACCTATGTTAACTCAACGTGGTTTTATCATAAAATGGACAAAATTAAAATCACAAATATTACTGTATTTCTACACATCCATGGTATAAATGTATAAAACTGGTTTAAAATGGGGTAAAACATCTTCTAACAAAAACGCCGCACTAACAATCAAAACTACTAGACATAAGGTTAAGGTATAACATGTTTTAACAAGGAAAGTGAAATTGACAATTTTGTGTTTACCAAAGAAATTCTAAAATAAAAATAAAAACAACTTTTATACGTTTAGTTTTTTCTTTCATTAATATTATTGGGTTGTATCAGAAATTTAGGATTTGTATTGTTTTACTTGTATTTATTGTGATATTTGTATTTGCATTGATGGTTTATAAACTAAACTATCAATTAAAACATAATCATTTAATTAAGTGTACAAACTAAATTATCAATTAAAACATAATCATTTAATTAAGTGTACAAACTAAACTATCAATTAAGGGTCGGCTCTAGTAAAACAGAAAGCAACCTGCGACTCCCTATACCGGCGGTAGGTTACTCGGACATTGCTCAGCCTAAATCCATTTAAAACCCGCAATTTTTCAAATAGCATTTTTTTTAAAATACCATAATCTTGGAGACGAAATTTTCAGGCGAATGGCTTGGTAGTTTTTCGCTATAATTATAGTAACTACAAAAAAAAATATTAAAAATCAATGTTTTAAATTGTTAATAAATATTAAACAAAATATTTTTCTTAATTTTTAAAAGCCATTTGCATGCATATTGACCATAGCTTTAAAATGACATATCGTTTATAATTTTCCGATCAAAAATAAAGGACAAATTTGGATTTTAATTTAACATTGGTCTTATGGAGTGTCAGCCAACATGGCCGACAGCTAGAGCCGACCCTTAAAACATAATCATTTAATCAATTACTTATCTTAAGTCAAAAATAGTAGGAACTAAATGAAAACAGATATGTTTTGATCAATCAAGTCTTAAAACATATACTAAATGAAGATTTTCCTATAATTTTCGAACAAAATTTTCTTTCTTATTTCATAATAATTTCGATAAGAAATAATTAATGTTATGTTGATAATGTATTGTTCAACTAACACTACATGTGCATTTATTGATTAGGTGTGACGAAAGCAATGCATTCTGAAGAAGGTCTAGTTGAAACATCTCAGAACAAAGCAACCAGAAGGTTAAAGTAAGAAATAGCTGCTTGTAAGCACTGAAATACACAAACACAAAAACACAGTTGTTTATACATTTTCAAATCATGTGAAGCTTAACATTCTAAACACAGTAACACTACACAAAAGTTAAATATATGCGATGAAGTACAATCCCAATCAAGTCAGTGAACCTCTTTGTTTAAAACTTTTTTTAAGTTTTTGACGCGTTTCGAGAATTTATCTCATCATCAGAAAGTCCCTCTATTCATGGAGGTCATCAAAACGTTAAATACACATGCATAAACACATAACACACAACAGATTTAAAAAACACAGTATGTAGAATCGCATCTTACGACTCCCGGATATCGACTGGTTGTTCGTTATCAAACAGAACACGAAATAAAACTACAATACGCCGCGGGCATTCTGAATTGTTTTCGCTGCATCATACAGGCTGTTCGAATCAAAGTTCAGTTGGTCGTTTAATAATCAGTATTCATTATTTGAGTTTAATATTTTAAAAGCCTTGTAGATTTCAAATTCTTCTACAGTGTTCATAAATTTGCCTTTACTGCAAATCTCAATTGGTTTGAAGTTGCTGCCAAAGTCCGAGTAACTATGGTCTTCGTCGATTAAATGACGCGCATAGTTGGATTCATTACCTGAACAAAGAGGTTCACTGACAGAATATAAAAGGTATTTTACTTTATTATATATATTAGTGACCTGGATAGTGGAAAAATGAATTCATTAAACATATGAATATATGAAATAATGGCGCAAATTATGTTTTAAAACAAAGCGTCAACTAAATAATATAACTTTATTATTACGTTTTGTAACTGGAGCTGTATTCTTGAACACCAAACCAAACAAACTGTTTGTACAGTAACAAATTGCTTACATACATAACAAAATGAATAACGGGTGTTATAGGCAGAGGAAGTAGAATAAGCAAGTTCTGGCGGGGTTACTACTTGCTGGAAAAAATATATTTACATGGGGCAAGTACTTGCAGCCAGAGGAACATAAAATACTTTCCGTCAGTACACTGTGAGCACTGTGGGAGCACAGGTCAGTGCAATATATTTACTTATTTTTATGTATGTCAGACACCGACGAAGGATTTGATGAAGCTTCTAATGAAGTAACTGAAGAATGTGTTGTGATTTTGAGCAAAGAACTTAAACATTTTACATAAAAGTAGAAGATTGGTGGAAGAGGATGGAAGATTGGGTGTGTAGACAAGTCACGCTTGGAGTATCTGCTACTATTTTTCGCGAATGGTCAAATGAAGACCCCTCCTAGAGAATAAAATAAATTTACGATTGAACGTGGACAATTTTTAAGAACTTTTAAAATTGATTGAACCCTTAGAATTGATTAGTTCCTCAAGCAATTTAGCCATTGATATTTCTCTGTTATTTTTCTTACGATAACATAGGACGCACATGTGAGCTTGACACTGAACACTATGAGAAGCGGCCGACGCACAGTGCATTACACGCATGTGATGAATGTTCCACAGAAGTTTGTAGCTCTGATACACGTCCAAAAACGTTATTATGTCACTTGGATACCACTTGACACATTTTTCGACGAAGGTAGCAATTTTTTGCATTCATTGTCACAGCTACACCATTACCCGCTACTTTCCTCCTCGCCCTGAATATGAAAGTAATCTTATAGACATGGCAAGTTACTTGCAGCAAGCACTTGCTACACTAACTTTCAGTTCCTACTTGCCCTGTCTATAAGCAAACATTTGCAGACTATTTAAATCATTTAACACCATTTCATCTAATTGGGAACTGGAACGATTTACTTATTTTTGTATTGCTTCACTTTGAACGATTTATTTTGTTATAAAACACAAATATTTACTTCTTAGTTACGACTAAAACAGTTGTATTTTCGTGGCATATTAAAACAATGATTTAGGTTTCAATAAGTCCAAATATATCATCCATTAAAACGCTATCAAATAAATGAAAGCAATTTAACGAACATGTAGGCATCGCAGCAAGTGGTGGAAAGGTTCGTCAGAAAGATAGTGTACAGAAATACTTATTTCCCAAACTCAAAATTATTTGACTTAACTATAAGCCTTGATTATTTTGTACTTCTAGTTCTTCTTCTTCAATTCTTTATAACCATGGTTCCAAGATCTTCCTCTGTATACAGCCCCCAACGTCTGTCTCCTCTACCCTTCTTGTCTTCTCTTCACATTCGCCATGCAGCTGATTCATTTTGGTATTCCAAAAAAACGCACACTATCATTTTGGTGCTGTTCGCCATACATTTTAGAGTTCAGCCAATTGGTGCACTCTTCTATCTCAAATTTCCCACAAATACAATTATTTTTATTTTACACTCTCTAAATTTATTTATAATGGGAGTGGGCAACGCATTTTATTTCGATTTATTTATTGATTTCTATGACAAAAATACATTTTCTTAAAGCATGTTCACAAGACACTGGAACAATACCTACAAAATACAATTAAACAACAATCAGTACAAAAAATAGAGAAACATGCACAATGATCAACATAAATACACAACATTTAAAAAAGAGAATAAGTTAGTAAGGTAATAATTTAAAAAGATTTCACTTTGCAAAAAACATCTATCACAAAACCGTATCATGTTGCACAAACTCATCCACCGAGAAAAAGGATCCAGATAGAAATTGTTCAGGACTGATTTTAAAAATCCAGTAGGTTGGTGAACTTTTAATGCTTTTAGGGAGCTTATTCGTGAACTTTGCACCAGCTTGTGAGGGAAGTTTACTGTATAAATTTAACCTGCGCTGTCTGGCATGATACTCACAAGTTGCTGCAGTTGTTTATATCCATATTTTGAACATGATCACACTTGAATTAGAAAAAAGCAAAACTTCAAACACGGAAGTGTAAGTACTCCGAATTTCTTGGAATAGTTTTTACAACTTGGTCTTTTCAACTTGCCTTATGGGAAACATTCTTTTCATATTCTGAACTGATGAGTTTTCTCAAATATCCCATAGTTGAAATAAATAATGATTTACTTCGGCTTCGTACGTTCCAACTGGAGGAATTAAATATTTTAATTTACATGGTATTTGACAAGTTTCAGTGCTTCTGTTGTCGGTTTCTTGTACTGGTGTGCAGCAATAGAAAGGACGTGCAAAGTGCAAAGTGCATAGTATTTCATACTTCTTTGACTGTAATGTGTGGTTGTACCTAAATAACATTTATTGCAAGAAACACTCACCTTTATAAACGTGGCTAGAGTGACGGGGAAAATAACAGCGTAGAGGACCAAAGGTTTTTTAGTGCGTTCCAAAACAATCAGAAGACTTTTACGGAATGCTAGAGAGTAATTGTACCAACCAGAACCAAACACGTCACGAACCAGGTCTACACTCTGAAAGTTGTACATTTATCAGTTTGTGTAAGCAATAAAATCACCCAAATTACATTTACATAATAAATATACCCTACTAAATGTATTCTGTACGGAGTGAAATGTTTGACCTTTGGTTTATTAAGATTCAACTCCTAAACTACTCATCCGATTCTGATCAAATTTTCTTTAATTATTGCATAACAATATTACAAAGCATTTAATAACAAAGAGTTAACGTAATAAACGAGAAAACCCCTCAATTAGCTTCTATAAATATTGCAATAAAAACAATATACAAATACTCTGGTACCTACAGCTTCGCTCGCAAATGTCAATTAATAAATAAAAGGACTATCGGGTAAATATTGTGCCTTACCATTAAATGCAATTTAAAAAAAAACTATCTTAGACCTGAGTTCCATGGGCCAAAACGCACAGTGAATTTATCCAAATCAATCCTACGTAAATTATTAGCTATTCACCAATAAATGCTAAACATTTTGTTTTCCGCCAGCTTGTTACTCAAAACTCCCAAACAAACATAACAATTACAAATTAGGTTTTGAGGGGTAACATTCAAAGGTTTTGAGGGGATGAGTACATTTCACATACTTGGATACTGTTTTTATATATATTTAACGGTTAAATAAGCTTACTCAGTAAATTTGCTTCTTTTTTTCTTTGTACTTTATAGACTCAAAAACTAATCCACCAATTTCGCTAAAAATTTCAGTTTGTCCAAATCATTACCTGGAGTGTTTAGACATTACAATTACTACAATTTAAGGGGTTTAAATAGGGTTTCTACCCATATACAATAAATTAAACTAAATTCCTACAAGCTATAAAACTAAAATTATGTAATATTATTTTTAAGTTATATAAAACACTATTTGCAGTTTTATTACGTAAGTCAAAGGGATGAAATAGAATAACTACCCTTAAAATTAAATAGTAAGCCATACACTTACTTTTACTAAATGCTCAACTAAATTCAATAAAATTTCATGATTTACACATATTATTACCATGATTATGTAGAAAATTTGATCACTACAAACAAATATATTTAAATGGGGTATCTACCCCTATACAATAAAAATAAATTGCTCTAAATTCCTACAAACTATAAAGCTTTAATATTCTTAATTGATATAAAAATCATTTGCAATTCGATTACTTAAGTCGAAGGGATGAAATATTATAACTACCCTTAAAGTTAAATGAAGCAATAGCGAAGCATTGCCGTGTCCACTTGTAATTATTATTATATATTATTTTAAAATGTTTCTTTTTATTGCCTTGTAAAATGATTGGTTTTTATTAGAAAATCCGATAGAGTAATGCTCGAGGTTAGAGCAGTTCCTTATAATATTTAGCCTATAACTGTACCAATAGTCACCTTTCCATAAAGTTGTTCCCCATACCAAAAATAAATAAATTCGTGCCACGTGACCGCAATGACCAAGTTCACGTTGGTGACTGTCTGACCAATTGTAGTAAACTGATAAGCCTGAAACAAAATTGCTTTAGTACTTAATTGTTCGTGTAAATCATTTAAACCATCTATTCATTGTAAAAACATTTCTTATTAGTCGGCTAAGCAGACGATTTAGATAAGATAAAATCAATATATTTGGAATTTCTCATATAAGTAAGGTTTATGGTTACATTTGTTTAAATCATAGAAATCACACATTTTTTGTATTTCGATATTTTATAGCTTACAAAAACAATTTGTTAACATATTTTAAAACATTATTATTATTTAATGAAAACTTTTAAAATATAATAAAGGATCATAAGTAACGTTCCCTTTTCTTTCTGGTAAAGGGGAAAATACTCAAGAAATCATGTCCAACAATGTTATTAGAAGTGATGGGTGTGACTCGTACATCAAAACGATAGCTAAATTTGTACCACGCTTTTTTCTTGGTAACCTTTTTTGACTGCAGTAACATGCTGCTGTTTGTTGAATTGTTGAGTTCGTCTAAGTCATGAAGTAATTAGGAAACAAAAACAAGTTCCTTCATTTCACGTAGGCATACACCCACAACAAAAAGTTCCATGGGGGTCATGTTTCCAGGCGGTCTATGATGCAAAGATTGTAGGGAAATTATTTTGAGATATTGTGTGCCCTTGCAACGTTGAGAATTCATGCTGATCGAAGCTCTTATTTATTTACTTTTATTTTTTCATTGGATATTGGTTTTTTTGACAAAAATATTTGTATAAACAAGTCATATTACAACACATTCTAACAATATTCATAAAATACAAGCAGTTTAAAAATAGAGAAAAATATACAATAATTAATATAAATACAGAAAATTTCTAAAATAAAAAATCTGTAAGAAAAAGTTAATAATATAATAATTTATTAAGGTAAAACACATTGCAAAAAAAAGAGATCACATCTGTCACAAAATAGTATCGTGATGCACAAACTCATCCACCGAGTAAAAGGATCCAGACAATAGAAATTGTCTAAGACTATTTCTAAAAATCCTGTAGTTTGGTGAAATTTCAATGCTTTTAGGAAATTTATTCATGAACTTTGCAGTGAGGGAAGTTTACTGTATAAATTTAACATGTGCTGTCTGGCACGATACTCACAAGCTTGTCTGGTGCTGTAGTTGTTTATATCCATATTTTGTACGTGATCAGTGACCACACACGAATTTAAAAAAAATCAACACTTCAAGTATGTAAATACACGAAATTGTAAGTAGGCTACTCCAAATTTCTTGAAATAGTTTTTACAACTTTGTCTTTTATTTAGCCCCGCAACAAGCCTTATGGCTCTTTTTTGCAAGACAGTACTGTTTTTTGCTCTTTTTATATTCAGAACTGTTGAGTTTCCACAAAGAAGAATTCCATAGTTCAAATAACGATACACTAGCCTATAGTAGGCTGTTAAAAGTATCGATGTACCAATGTATAGCTTCGAATTTCGCAGTGCAAATATACCTGAGCTAATTTAGGTACTAATACTGCTAATGTGGTCGTTGTAGTTAAACTTGTCATCAATTAGAAGACCCACAAATTTGCACTTTTTCAAGTATACTATCACCTAGCTTGACACTTGGAGCTATGCTTTCTACTGAAGTGTATGTACTTAGTTTTACATGGATTGATTGTTAAAATGTTTTTAGCAAAGTACTGTTGGTATAAATTTACTCTTGCGTAAATATAATTTCTTCAAATTTTGGGTACCAAAGAATCATCTTTTGCTCACTCTCAAACCTTTGAAGAAAAGCTCCCTGAACTGTAACCATTGATGCAGCATTGCTACTTATCCACCTATACTTATCCTGCTGAATTATTTTCTTGTTAACGAATAGGTTAGTGCGACAAATCATAGCATATTTTAAAACATTTCCTTGTCTCTATATTAATAAATAGGTAAGTCTGGTAAAAGATTAGTACCTGGTAAGTGCGGAAACTGGACAGACACAGCATTATCTCGCAGTTGACAAACAGCTCCAACAAAGCCCATTGAAATACTTTTTGAATGTCGTTGCAGAATCTAGACAAAACCATTCACATCTTATCTCATTAAAAGTTAATATTCAATACTGAGTTTGTATACAAGATATCCCCGAACTCTCTGATCCCCTTTTGTGGATTTGTTCCTGGGATCGAGACAAACATATTTCACAATATAAACTTGTTTCTACGGTGCTTACTTTTTCGTCTGTAAAATAATTGATATCTAGAGAACGGTTTGACTGATTGAGTTCAAACTACACACGAAGTTATACCTAACAATGATAAATTTTACGTAAAACAAACCATTATATCCAATAATGCGTTTTAAAATAGCGACTATTAAAATCTTCAGTCCTAAATTATAAAAAAAAAATACATTTTAACAAAATATGTCGAGACAACTTTTTTGTAGCCTTTTTAATTTTCTATCTGATGGTGTATCAGTCAGAACGATCTGATGAAGGATAATAGTTTAGTTAAAGATAATAACAGCAAATGTGCATACAATATTGTTGTGTTTACTGTGTTGGTGTAGGATTCCCAGTTCAACAAACCAATTTTTACACGTAACTTAACTATCATCCTTCATCCGATACAAAATAAAAAGGGCTACAAAAAAGATGTCTTGACATTTTTTGTAAAAATTTACTGTTTTTTGGGGTAATTCAGGTTTGAAACTTTCAAACAGCCGCCATTTTGAAACGCATTATTGGATATAATCGTTTATTTTTCTTAACCCTGGAACTTAAAGCCGTTGTATTTCTTACGAGCATACTTTTGTTTTGATACTGTACCACTTTGTTTGTGCACATATTGAACTGTCCCTTCTAATGTCTATTTCTGCTTGCTACTCAAGGTCAGTTGTGTGGAAGACACTGATGAGGCAACCCTATATCAGTGTCTATGATTATTTTTCTTAAATTTAATATTACTACGGCTTTCTAATGACGTAACTTTTTACAACAGTCACCTGTTTTAGTTTTTATAGTTTTGTCACATTGTACATATATACATAGACTAAAGGTCGCATGTTATTATTTTCAAAAAGTTTGTTGTCGCCATTCCGAATATTGATTTAATAAATAAATGATGTGACTTATCGTCTTACAATATTCTATTTTATTGCCGTCTCGGCTATTAGTAAAACACGTAATTTATCAAGTACTAGGAAGTGAAAACACTCAAGTCGCAGCCCAAAGACCAGACAACAGAAGTTTGGTGTCTGTAAATGATGTCCATCTGCCAAAATACTTATGACAAGTCATTGTATTGTATGCAATCAAATATTGTAGGGCATATTTTGTATCATCTGCACAGAAACTTCAGGCTAATTACAATGCACAGATCTTTACAAGTTTTTAAATTTATTTCTTCAATTTTTTACCATTCCTATTTAAATATTTTATTATTATTTTAGCAATAGTCTTACACCTTTCAGTTAATTGTAAACAAGTTTATACTTTATTAAAAAAATATTGGGTTTTTTGCAATAGATGTAGATATAAATTTTTAATTGCAAGTAGAAAGTGAAGTAATTTTTGTTATAATCTACACTAGTACATATAATAGCGTATGTGTAACAAAGTTGAGTGGTTTTTACGTTTTTAATTACCTTAAAACATATTTTGTAAATTATTTAAATGAAATTGTAATATTTACTACGGCTTTCTAACAATGTAACTTTTACCAAGCTTTCCGTTCTAGGGTTAAAATAGATCGTTAGGTTAATTTTTGTACCAAATTTGAACTCAATCATCGGTCAAACCGTTCTCTAGACACAAGTTAGTGAAAAAAAGGGGAGAAAATAGCGGCTATGGGGAAAACAAAGCGTTTCTGGACACACGTCCAATTGGTTCTTTTTCTCATTCTTATGTTCTGAATCATTTTTTTGAATATTACAGTCTTTACAAAACATCCTGTATACATAAATATCTTAGTAAAATTATGCAAAACATCCCAAGCCGGAGACCAGGTAACCAGTCATACCCTGTCAGCTTGAAAGCGAGCCAACCAACGTTTGCCTTACTTCCGCCCTCCTGCCCTCAAACTACAGATATAAAAAGCTACCTGGTGTCTAGCCGAGATTCGAACCGTATGTGTAATAATTGGTTTGTTCAAACCCGGCATCCTATACTGTTTTCAGACACTCTAATCAATGATTAGTCCATGGTGTCCAAGAAACGCAGCTTCAATGATTTTGCAAATTGAGCGAAGCTATCAATAAATTTAAAATGATCTGTTAAGGAATTCATCAAGCCACAACTAAAATATTTTCTACAACACACAATTACTAACAGTTCTGTACTTTGGCATAATTAAGCCAGGAACATATAGAGAGTAAATCATAATACATAACCTTACATTTTAACTATGAGAGAGGGGTGTTTTTTAACTTACCTGATGAGTACAATATGGTGGTGCATATACAGCCGGAGTAAAGCCATTGCGTGGAAATTAGCGTGATCTTTAAAGTTGTTGGCCGAACAAACAGTATCTGAACACTCCTTTACCTTTTTGTCGACTAACGCTACCATATTTTCAAAAGCTTTTCCTGTAATCTCCAGTTCTGTGCACAGCGAGTTGATAACCAACGTATACAATGAAATGCTCGTCGCTTGAATACACGATTCACCTAAAAAGGTACAAAACTGGTAACAAAAGACGAAATAATAAGTAACGTTGTTCAAGCGAAACGGTAAGCTGATAGGGAAGAGGAGTCCTTTAGCAGTGTAATCGACATGAAACAAATAAAATCCGGATAAATAAAGATACCCAGTAATGCAAATTATGCCGCAAAACACAAACACGATTATGAACAATGGAGATACCCTATCTCTTTTGGCACGAATCGATGTTTTCTGGCCGATGATTCCTTCCAAATTCTCAAATTTCTTTTCCACCATACACATCATTCGATTGACTGTCGCTTGCTTGTAAAGGATTAAGAAATATACAAACAACGCGTGACCCGTGATTGAAGCGTGCAGCAATGCTTCAGTGGCTATCTTTAAATCGTTCAGCGCTGTCGACAGTCTAAGCAGTTGTCCGCAAAATGCTGGTAAAAGAACAACAGTGAAAAATAGAACTCGATAACGGTTTACTTTCCTGTTTGTCGAGCTGTACCAAATTCCAATCACTGCCAGGAATAAGTGAGTGATCCTGATGTGTAGGTTGAGGTGCAGATCTTCATTTTTGTCGCGGTTGGTTTTGCGATATCGCTTTAACATTTTACAGATAGAGCAGATCTTAGTTTTACTGCCGCTATAAAACGATGTTCGCAAATGAAAAGAGCAAACGAAATATTACTGGGAATTTAGAAAAGAGACTTTTCATTAAATATTTAACGAAGCAAAGTTTCTTACAAAACTCTGACCACTGTTTGTAAAGTCAGGTAATGAGGGCGCAATTAATGATGTGCATTTCATATTCTTCGCAATCAAAAACTTTTAAACAGTACTTCCAATAAGTACCATTTATTCCATCACAAGCACAACTTTTGTCTTGTATTTTTTTTTATCTCATTGGTAGCCATGGGCGGATCCAACCAATTTTTAAGGAGGGGGCTGTCTTCTATCCCGGGGGTATAGAATATTTTTTTGAATACAGTGCTTGAAAACGTCTTTTGAGACTATTTTGAATATCACCCATTTTGAATAGGAATTCAAGATTATGCTTTACCCAAAAACGGAATTTTATTATAACAAATTATAGAGAGTAAATCATAGAATTGTACACTTAAAATTTTAAATAGCCTTGTTCTATAAACTTATTTCACTAACTTAGAACAACTAAACAAAACTCTCACAAACGTATATAGTATACAGTTCAGCCAGACGGGAAAAGGTAACAGCTAATGCGCCTAGGGCGTTGAAAATGTAATTATTTCACGGAAATACCCGAATTGTCTCGGAACACTAAACCACGTTTTCCTTAAATCAAACGAAAATATAGAACTTGCACTTCAAATCGATACAAAAATCATTATACAAATATATTGATTTGTAATAGATACATCAATTGCAAAATGTGCTTCCTCATTGGTTAAAAACTTGTAAAATTGCAAGGGTTTACAGAAAACTTCATATCTAAGAATCTATAAGATAGATAGATATTGACTTTATTTTTTGGGGTCGAGGTTAGGACTATTTAGTACTCTCTTCTACCTAACCCCTAATACACGATAAGAGTGACGAATGATTAGAAGATCGTGGTAGAAAGTTCAAATCTTGATGAATAAAATGTTGTTTTTATCTTCTTCTTAAAACAAAGTCTGTCTAAAATAGTTATATGTTTTTCAAAAGTGATGAGTTTGAGTCATTTGTTTGTGCTTTCTTGCACGGCATCAGTTGATTTAGATTACTACAATATTACAACGATGATTACAATGTAAATATACGTTTTAGAAAAAAATTGTAAATACAAAACTTAAAGTTTAAAACATTTCCTTTCCAATGGTTTTTGTTTTATTGAGATTGTATAGTATTTAGTGGGTGAAATATTCGATACAAATTGTGTTGTCTGAGACTACTCAATTGAGCAGTCTGCCACTTAGACGATCAAACAAAACAAACATATAATAACCCAAAGGCCCTCCCCTGGCTGCAGCCCCCACAGCCCCCCTGGATCCGCTAATTTTGGTAGCATACATAATAACTTGATTTAAGAATATAAGTTATATTTAGGTATAAAGTGAGCAGACAGATGCAGGTTTATAATTTTAATAAACAGATCACATCTTGTCTATATAGTTCTGAGGTTAGTGGACAGATAAACTTAGAATCAAAATTGTATGCTCCTTATTAGGCAGACAAGATGATTACAGTCGTGGAGCGTGTGTCTGAATCAAACATTCTTTGAAGGGATCGGGAAAAGACATGTTTTCTTTGAAAGAGGAAGCTAAATTTAAGAGACCTCAGTAGGGTAGGCTTTCTAAGGTGATGTTGCGATGAATTGCTTACTTCACACAAAAAGATGGACAAAGTAATGAAGAATATGAGGAAAGCTGAGTGGAAACCTTGGAAGACCAAAGAGAAAATCACACCCAAAAAACTTAAAAGGGAAGGAGCAGCGTGTGTGAACGGCTTCCACTCAGCATTAGAATGTAAGGGAAGTGAAGCAGAACAAAACAACTAACACACACAGAAGACAGCTGGTGACAATGCAATTATTGTAGCCAATTGACTTGGACCTTCATCTGTTTTACCCACATTCGTTGGTACCTTCATCTTTCTTTCCCAAACCTACTAAATTTTAAACTGCAATAATTTTGTACCTTCATTATTTTTATGCTTACAACAAATATACTACGAGATTGTATTTGTTATAATGTAACAGAAGTAACCTCAATTTCAATATTGAAAAAAATGGACCTTCATCTTTATATTTCAGTTTATATTTCAAATATGAGTTTTATATTTGAAGTTTATATTTCAATAAATTAATTCTAAATGTTTTGTCTTTACTTAAAGTATACATTTTTAGTTTTAGGTTTTAAGAGGGGGAGGGTTCTTGGAGCAAATAATGTTGGAACTAGAGGAATGCTGACATCCTCATCCAGTTCATCCACTGCCGCATCGAACGTAAAAAATTAAAACTTCAAATAGCTCACTACAGCATAGTTTAAAAAAATGTTGTTTCTAGAAATAAAGCCCCACATACACGTACGAGTCCTGCTCGCGAGCCAGGCTCTGATAAGAATCACCACACACATGTTTAACTGTCTTCGAGCCTAGCTCCTACTTCAGTAGTGAAAATGAGTCTGTCGAAGCAGGTTGCTGCAGCTGTTAGGGATGAGTTCGGTGTGTTTGTGAAGAAGAAACGGAAAGATAGGGCGTTGTGGACAAAGAGAATTGGCTGTTGAATAAATAAATTTGCCCTTATGAATGTATTGAACTTTATAAGAACTGACAGACCTATTTGAGAACGCTTTCCCCTATTTGAGCAATCAGTACTGCAAACCTGCCACAGACACGGCAACTCACGATACTCTTCTATAAACCTGGTAAAACAAGCAGTCGTGGGACTGTCATCAGAAGTGAAAACATTTTAGCTTCATATAGTTAACTGTATTTTCGAGTTATAGGAAGTATTTTTAAACAATGTATTAATGTTGTAATGGGATTAAAATAATTGCGGAGATGCGACGGTGCCTAAGTTTCACTTACTTTCCTCAACTAAGTCTTTTACGACATCTATGCAATTTTTTATTTATTTACATGAACGATGCTGGGTACGACAGCTGTAATAAGTTTTCCTCATTTACCTGACCGAAGACGGGTACAACAGCTATAAAAAATTGGTATAACAAATATAAACATCTGTTCCTTATTTACATGACCGAAGACGGGTACAACAGCTATACAAAATTGGTATAACAAATATAAACATCTGTTCCTTATTTACATGACCAAAGCCGGGTACGACAGCTGTAATAAGTTTTCCTTATTTACCTGACCGAAGACGGGTAGAACAGCTATAAATAATTTAAAACATTAATGACTTTGCTGACTTTGGTATTTAATATACATATAACACAAATATCATATATATATATACATACATACTATATCTCGAGCGGTGACGGTCGCGAGTTTGATGCTTTTTCCTCTCCCAATAAGAAGTGCTATGTAGTATATTCGCGTTGCGTACATACATATATATATATATATATATATATATATATAATACATACTATATCTCGAGTGGTAACGGTCGCGAATTCAATGCTTTTTCCCCAAGCAAAAAGTGCCCAACGCCGCTAAAGAAGTTTTCACTTCAAAAAGTCAGGGATCATAAATGTTCTCGACTCCGACATTGATCGTTCTGTGTCCTAATTCAGGCTAACTCACACTGACTGATACGTGTTTTCAATAAGCAATGCGTGCTACCCACACCAACCCCTGTATTGGGAGAATTTTCAATACACAGAGCATTGCGTGTTTTACTAGAGTAAAGTATTTTTGTTGAACTTTCATAGTTTTCTTATTTCAGATAAGATCAAGATCAGAAGAGAGTAAGTCTGTAACCTACTGCATCCATGTGTATTGCACATTGTAGTTTAATCAAGTGAATCTAAATATCAGTATACAGTAGATCCCCTCTTAACCGGTCCTTGGATTAACCAGCCTATCCCATGGAACAACAGAGTTTTTTTTCTCTTACAGACTATGTTACTGTAACTGGCCGAAGTGTCAAACATTGATTGTTTGACGGACATTTCTTGGAAAAAAGCAAGGTGACGCAACGTTAAGTGTGCAATGTGTTATTAGTGTTGTGGCAGGCAGAAAAGGGGGATCCCCTAACCCCCCTGGCTACGGCCTTGGTGTCCGATATTTGGTCGGTTTGCCTTAATAATAAAAATGCCAATAACTAATATTAATAAAAAGAACTCAAAAAGTGTATCTGTATAAATGCAAACAAACTAAAAGGGATTAGGTTGTTGTTTTTGCTGTGGTTTAGTTTTGATAAGTTTCAGTGCTTATATGTGTTTTAGTGGATATTTTACCACGAGGTAAAGTAAGCGGAAAGTGAAAATGCTTAGAAATAGAACAAGTACACAAAATTAAATATTTGGGATTATACACGGTTCCAGACTCTCCTCTAAACTCATATTGATAATACCAAACTAAAATTGAAAAAATATGTTAGGTTTTTTTTATGTTAAGATCTGTGACAAAATTGAATTTTTTAAAACTAATATACAGGTAGAGTCCCACTATTCCAAACAAATTGAGACCGACCACTGTTCTGTTTGGTGGGAATTTGGAAAAAGTAGATTTCATTAATAATACCAAAGTGTTGACTTGTTGAGGAATGTTCTTGACCTACCTTAGACTACGTTGAACAACATGCTTCACCAACACCAAATGATGTAAATGTTTATGCGGCGATGGCAGAAAATTGCATCCTCAAGTAGATTCAGTGCTCTTTGTCAGAAAACATTCACTGACTTTACTTCTTAGTGAAGGTTTACACCATCCGTTTCTTTCCTTCCGTTGTGTTACGATTCTGTTTTCTTCTAAAAACGGAAGGGAAAGGATAGGATGTTCGAAGTGTCTGTTTTGTCATCCCGCAGTCTGTCCATTAGTACTGCGTCGTCTTGAAAAAAGCTCAAGAAAAAAATAAAATTCCTTCGAGATAACGAAAACGGAGGAGAAAAACGGATGAACGCAACTAGCAAGTGGCAACAACACTACTAGTGCCTAGCTGTTGTATCTAATCCTTAATTCTTTCTGAAGGACCCGGTATCCTTTTCACCCGGTAGCTTCCTTCCCGCAAAACGGATGGAAAACGTGAAGGAAACAAAACCGGACAATTCTTACAGGCCCATTGGGATTAATGTGTTGTCAATTTCCGTTAACCCAACGGAAGGGGGAAACGGTGCAAAACTATACTTAAAAGTGTGTGTAAATATTTATTTTTTGTGTTTAGCAGTGATTAAAAATTATTCTACAGAATTGTATAAATGGAGCCAACATGGACTGTAACTAGCTTTCTTTCCAACATGGACTGTAACTA
>JAGFPH010000005.1:87300-104622 GCA_018207615.1 Philaenus spumarius
TTCCAACATGGACTGTAACTAGCTTTCTTTCCAACATGGACTGTAACCAGCTTTCTTTCCAGCATGGACTGTAACCAGCTTTCTTTCCAATTTGGTTTCAGGCGTTTTCATCAAGCTTAGGCTCTATGTATGTTCGGAATAGGCGGATTTTTTAAATGGCAGGGTTTAGAATAGCGGCACTCTATTGTACCATGCTTTAATTGACTCAAAGCGAGAATATGATATTGGAGTTTGGGGAGGTGTCAGATATTGTGCTTCAGAAGCGTTTTATTCGAATTCAGGCAAATATAACTCAATTGGAACAAGCTGCTCCATTATTAAAAATTCTTAACATTTTACCCTTTAGAAATGACTGTATATTTAAAGTATTAAGAGTCTTCAATAGAAGCGGAGGGAATTATACCAAAGGGGCTAGAGGGAGGACTTACGGAATAAGTTAAACTTAGTGTTTCCTAAACCAAATTTAACTATTTTCAAAAATTTTTATTTATATCTTGCTCCAAAATTTATTAATTTCATGCTTCTAAAAATTAAACTTTGTAGAAAAAAATCGTGTTCTGCAGAATTGTAAAACTATATTTATTAGAACAGGAGCAGGTCGATATGTTTTTCAGCGGTAACCAGTGAGGAGGGGATAAACTTTCAGTAAGTATCCTCAAGTATTTATGTTTATTCTTGACAGCTCTCTTCTTCACCGGTATGATGAATAGTAAAAGTGTTGGTGAGTGTGTGGGTATGAGTATATTTGTATGATTGAAGTTGTAATGTACTTTGTTATTGTTATTGTGTAGAATTTAGTTACGTTTTGTTTTTGGCAACTTTAAATTTCTGAAAGAGGTGTTTTTGAAATCAAGTAAATTAATGAGGGTTATGTTTTATTAAATTATTTATTTTTTGTGGTTGGTTTATTAGGAAGTAAATGGACTTTTTGGCAGGCCTATTAAAAGGATAACGTAAACGTGGTGGGAGTTGTTCCTTGGAATGACCATCAATCGAGCCCTCACTTAACCAGTGTTGGGCGCTCTGAGAGGCTTAGGCGTAGAACTTACTTTTGTTTACACCTGAAGACGGAAAGTGTTTAAAATCTTGAGAAACCTTCGTGCATAATTTAAAAATATCTTTCACAATACTATGTGTGTGTTTGTGTATGTGTTGTGCGTGTTCTTGTTTTGACATGGAGTTCATTTCTAATATTGTTTTTAAATTTGGACTACCTGGAAAACGTACAGTAGAGTTCGAACTAATTGAGACCGAACACTGTTCGGTTTAGAGGGAATTTGGAATAGATAGATTTCATGAATAATACAAACTTATTGACTTGTTAAGGCGTAAATTAAGTGCGTGGTCATCTGCTAGTGTCAGTTCTGTACAGCGAGGAGGAGGTTGAACGCTCAAACTGAACTCATATCAGACGTAGATGCGGCAAATGCTCTTGACCTCGCCTTACTGTAGGTTTGCACCATCCGTTTTTTTATTCCGTTGCATTACGATTCTGTTTTCTTCTAAAAACGGAAGAGAAGGGATAGTTTGTTCGAACTGTCCGTTTTGTCAACCCGCAGTCTGTCCGTTAGTACCAAATCATCTTAAAAATAGATCGAGAAAAAAAATTCCTTCGAGATAACAAAAACGGAGGAGAAAACGGGTGAACGAAACTGGCAGATGGCAACAACACCACTAGTTCCTAGCTGTTGTAGCTAATCCTTCCTTCTTTCTAAAGGACCCGGTAGCAGAGCCGGCTCAAGAGTAAACTGCCGCATGTGCGAATCTTGGGCAACGCGCCCCTACCGGGGGGTTCGGGGCAAGAGGCTAAAAAGATTTTTTTTTTTTGAAATTGGTGCTATTTAGTGAGTCTTAATGCATTTTGAGATAGTTTTTGATCTTCTTAGAACTGAAGGTTCAAAATGCATAGCTGCATGTTTTTAAATATTTAAGATACAAAAAACATCAAGTTTTTATAGCCCTGCTTCTTTAATTTATGGAATTTGTCGGTATAGAGTTAATAAGTTTGCCAAAACCAATTAGTCTATCTGATTGAATTACAGTATTTATGACAAGGCTTTAACTAAAATAAGCCAGTCAATAATTACAAAAAATATATTTATTTAATATATTTTGTAAACATAAATAATACAGAACGGCTAAAAAGAGTAATACAGGTGTTTGTTGTTCAAAATTAAATTTACCAACCTAAAATGTTAATGCTAAATGTAAACCAGAGATTATATTAAAACACACCAATCACCAATACAAAAAGAAAAAGATATCCAATGACACTACAAGAATGCTTGTAAAACTGTAACACAATGTAAGCATTTTTTCAAAACTGTATAACTCGGTGCCTATAAAAAGGAAATTTATGAACTAATTTTTTTATTGTAAACAAAAGTCTATATTTTAATGGGACACTTTCAAATTTTCAATATCTCATATAGTTTTTGAGAAAACAATTTTAGAAAAGTACATATTTCAACAACAAACATTTTCGAAAGGAAAATTTTTGCCCCGATATGGGTATCAAAATATACATAATTTTATAGAGAATAAAGATGTGTTTGTAGTTTTTCAATAACACTGATATTTTTCGAGTTATTCAGCTTTTTATGATTTCCAAAATGGTTTTCCTTAAATAAACGCTATAAAAATTATTTAAATTTAATTGATACCTACCTCAAAGTCTTAGAATTGAAAGGAGAATATTCACTGAAAAAGGTTTTCTCTTATCTTTAACCGTTTAGAAAATCGTGTTTTAAGCATTTCCTGGTTTTCGGGTTGCAAGCCTTTTTTAAAACCGCTACGGTATAGCAGAAAAACTATGAAACGAAATGTCATGATTTTACACACAAGAAAGACAAAAGTCCATATTTTCATTTACTTTTTTCTCCAAAAAGATATCTCTTATAGATTCCGAGATAAAAGCCAGAGAAAACAGGTGTTTTTCGCAATTTAGAAAACGTCAAGGGACCCCCTTGCAAGTTTTTAAGGCAAAAAACCGACTTTGGATTTTCATGGATTTTATTACATTAAACGAATCAGGATGGTGAGTAGAATTAATACGTACCAACATTTTTCAAAAATATTAATTACACTGGGAGTTTGGGGCTTTTAAGATTTCGAAAAGTATACTTTTCTTGACTTTTTGTTTGCAAATTCAGTAACGATTTTGCTAATATCAATTTTTTTCAGAATCAAACACTCTATAGATGTCATGGAGAGTCCGACCAATCTTTCTTGGGACATTGAAAACCTCAGATAGTTTTTTATTGTTTTTAATTTAGAGAAACTCATTTCCCCTGGAGCAACATAAACTGGAAGTGTTAGCGCATAATGCTTAATGCTAATGTTATGGTTGGGAAGTTCTCAGCAAACCCGTTTTCAGTTATGAAGTTTAAAACATCCACAAGTCCTTTAATCATGTGTTTTTTTTTTTAGTTTTCTACATTTTTAATCATACTTGTGATAATTTTTAGCTCTTCGTATAGTTGAAGGCTATATTTGTTATTATTAATAATAAGGCTTTTGCATATTATTACTGCATAGCAAAATCAAATTACTCTGGGAAAACGAACGTGATACAAAACAAGCTAAAGAAAGCACTTGCAACAAATCCGGTTCAGGGCTCAGGACACAATACTGCGGAAATGTGGATTCCATTTTTGTATTAGTGGTAAGTAGAGAGACTAGGGAGCGGATGGCGGGAGGGGAGGGAGAATGAAGTAAAAAACAGAAAAAATCAGTTGGCCGTCTGGATGACATTGAAGAAACAACACTATAAGAAGCGAAAACTAATGGGCTATAAACGGACGCTTGCATGTTAGTTCATTTCGAAGCCACTCGGAGCGCCACTAGTCTTTTGCTGCTCCTTGAGACGAAACTGACATTATAGGCAGAGTTTAAATTTCGCCGCACCACCAGACCGCGAATATATCTGCCTCTTGTACTGTCTCCTGTCTGTCACAAACTGCTTTGACCTCCTTTCAACATCCCCAACGAAGAGAATAATTTAGTTTTCGTTTTGGAGGGAGCAAGCACATGTTTCAATATTTGGCGCACGTTGCAACTATATTATACAGTACTGTTGAACAATGATTTATTATTGATAATGTTTTTAATAACCAAATTATAAAATGTGGCATAAATTTAATACTTTTTTTAATGAATTAAAAACAATTTTAAGTAGTAAATGAGTTTTTGTAACTTACAATGATTTTTTTGTAACTAAACGTAAAAATGTTATGTCAAATACTGTATAAAAATTATCTTAAATCTCCAATTAACATTATTTGAACATGGGTTTTTCCTGAATTTGTTTTCATAATCTATTACTGTAAAATATTGTACAGTCTTCTAAGTTTGTTTTGTTGAAAAAATATCCCATACAAGGTAAATGTAAAATATGCATGCAACAGTAATTAACAAATAAACACTTTATTTCGTAAAATCGGACTTAAAATTGGTAAAATATTTAACGAAATATACAAAAACTTAGGTAAAATTGCAAAACAGTTTTTGTTTTGACACCAAACATATATTTTTCAGCCTTTCTCAAATAAGGTGTTAGATTGTTCATTACTGCTTTTGGGATATTTAAAGCTTATAAAAAGTATTGTTTTCCAGGCAATACTTATGACAGCTTGGCGAAAAAGCTCTAAAAGATTTAGTTTAATGGTCAATATTTTGAACTGGGAGAAAAAAACCAAAAATAAATAAATAATAATAATCTTTATATTATTACAAAACTATTTACAATCGATCACGTAAGCAACAACTAAAATAATTCAAAGCAAAGTATGGTACACATAGACTACGAAATAATTATACCGAGTGTTCCATAACTAGGTGTACGCTTATTCTTCGCGTAAGGGATTGAGCTACCGTAATGTAAACAATAATTAGCACGGGTTATGAGCTTCGCTTCGCTCGCAGCGTAAAAACTCGCCCATCGGCCTCGGATGAGAAGATGCCTCCAATTTAAAGTCCACCACGTGGCTTTGGACAAGTTACTTTTATGTTATTTTACGTTTTGATCGATTTTGGGGAAACCAAGCTAGCTATAAGGCCGTGTAAAACAAAATGTGCTGATTAACATCCTATATTTATGTTTTTAGAAAAAACTCTAAAAAAAAAACATTCAATCACGTAGGAAAATCTAAAAAAATCTATTTTCAATTTTACAAAACGTAGAGGGGGCGATAGTTATGGAACATCCTGTATAACCTAACATTTTGTTACAATAAATAATCACCATGAATATACACATACATACATTGGAAAACAATATACACACAAATATAATGTTACAAAGCTCTTAAGAAACCAAGCATACACAATTTACAATCACTAGTAGGGTTTGCAGGAATTTGTTATTTTTGAGTCTCCAAACCCCCATTTTTGGGCGAGGGCCAAGTTTTCAGATGCAACCTTCTTTAATATCATATAAACTATAAACATTTCCGTATCCTATTTGCAATTTTACAAAACGTAGAGGGGTCGATAGTTATGGAACATTCTATATAACCTAACATTTTGTTACAATAAATAATCACCATGAATATACACATACATATATTTGAAAACAACATACACGCAAATATAATGTTACAAAGCTCTTAAGAAACCAAGCATACACAATTTACAATCACTAGTGGGGGTTTGCATGAATTTGTTATTTTTGAGTCCCCAAACTCCCATTTTTGGGCGAGGGATGAAATGAGGAAGTGATACATTTTATATTTTTGGGAATGTTTGGGCTTCAAATTGGTACATTTGTCATGAGCCTAACTGGTGACGCCCAAACTAATGTATCTTACACAAATTTCTCCCATTTAAATAACATGGCGTAATTTTAAAATGTCAGTTGTTGAAATAAACTCAATTTATTGGATTTTTATATTTTGCTGTAACTCTGCAGTGTAAAACGAATAAAATTACACTTTATTTACAAATAGGTAGAAAAATACCGACGTAATAGGCCGATAATGTACTTCCCCAACGATAATTCAATAATTACAAAGCAAACGCTTAAAAAACGCATACGGTACACGTGAAGCACAAACCTAGAATAACGGCCGTTACACAATTAACATTGATAATTCAATAATTACGATAATTATACAATAATTCAATAATGTATACAACAGGAAATCTATAAGAGATATAGAAGGGTACTGTAAGCGACGTAAATGTTCTAAATTTTTAGCTCTTTCGATTGAGCTATCAACCAACCTCATCCTTTTTTATTTTTTCAAATAAATAAAAAAAAACGAAAAATGCATAAAATTAGAATTTTTATAGCCTCGAATGATACAACAAAAAAAAATCATTGCTTGATGACATATCTAGAGATAAAAAATAAACACATTTTTTTTAAATCTTCACAATCGGTCCATTAGGAGAGGCTGGGCGATTGGAAATAGGTTTTCGACAAATTCATTTAATAATATAGATTATTATTTGAAAATATACAATTAATTATAACAAAATACTACGAGATGCTCTTCTCTTTCAGTTATTGTTTTCTCACTTTAAAATAGGATTTACAAAACTTTTATAAATTAACGAAATGATTTACAAACGCAATAAAAAACAAATATTAAAATATACTTTATTATGAAAACTAGTGAATAAAAACGTGAATCCAGAATAAATAAATAGAATAGCGTGATCGGACCAATGAAGCGTTTGTGGCAGGACCTTTTAGTTTTGAGCACAATTTTATTGTCGTTAATCAACTACCTTAAAAACCAAGACGAGTTTTTGGAGACAAAACTTGTTTAAACAACAATTTTAGTATTTGAAATTTCCTACAAGTTTCCCGCTGACGAAACATCGTAACTTGAAAAATTAAAAAATCCTCGCTTACTGAAAATTTTATGTCAGATGATTCCTGAATTAAAGTAAGTTTGCATTTTACTTTTTCAATGTGTACAATTACTTAAAAATATATTTCATGTAGAAAATGAGATTCGTAGAATCCCACATCTTTCCTCTAAAACCTGTTTTTTTTTAAATTAAAGATAACTCAACCCATAGGCTAAGTCAAATAAGGAGAGCTTAGCAGTTGTATACGTTTACGCATCGACAAAACTATTTGGTCTCTGTGAAGTTGACACTAGGGGCGGGCACGTAATGTACAGTCCCAATAAAGAAGGTACAGTCCGCGAGGCGATGCTGTTGGCGGTACCTGTTGGCCTCGATCCAAACTAGGCATTTTCGACTGTTGAAAAGTGTTACCTCTGATAACATGGGGGTTTCGCTTCCTATAGTGTTGTTTCTTCAATGTACATAATATGCTGTAAAGCGCCCCCAACTCAACCCACTGCTCTTGTTTATGTTAGTTTAGTCTACTAATCAAATAAAACTGCTTCAATTGTAAAAGTAAAATTGTTTTCTTTACACGCCGCTACTGGATTTTATAAAATTCCTTACTGCAAGATGTACACTTTATTTGCAAGATGCAACCTTATTTATCACATTTTTTTTTGGCCCCTGCTGGCTTGGCGCACGCCTCGCACCCCACTTAAGACGGCTCTGCCTGGTATCCTTTTCACCGGAAGCGTGTTGCAGTAGCTTACTTCCTACAAAACGGATGGAAAACGTGAAGGAAACAAAACCAGCTTTCATTCCAATTTGATTTCAGGGGTTCTCATCAAGCTTAGGGTCTATGTATGTCTCTATTCAACTTATTTGCATAACATTAACAATATGTTTTCTCACGAACGTCTTTTTAGTTTCTCCTGTTTTTATGTTAAAAGTTCGCTATTTTTTCAGAACTCTGTTCGGAATAAGCGGATTTTCAGAATAGCGGAGTTCAGAATAGCGGGTCTCTACTGTATTTTTAATCTATAAGCTGGGTGAAATCGATTATACATTTTTAAATAATATATACTCCACCTATAATGCCTTTCAAGAAAAAAAAGTATTTTAGAATTAAATAAAAGGCAATCACATAAAATATAATTGTAGCAAATTTAGTTCTAAGCAATATATTTTTTTAAATTATCAAATTATGTGAAAAATTAGGATTTTATTGCAACTTTTTGTAAAACGGTGCCAAATGGCTTAAAAAGGTCTGGCATTTTCAGACGTTTGTTGAACTTTGGTTCTTGCATTAAAAGGGTTAATTGATACCATGTAGTGCATCACTTAATGTAATGAGCATTCAGTTGATGAACTAAAACAACTCTTTTTCAAGACCTAAACCCATAAAAGTCTTTTAGCAGCACAGAAAGCGGTTTTCAAACAGGAAAATAAAGCAGCGACAAGTATTTTTAAATTTGGTATTAATAAATTTATTTCAAACTCCCAACATTTATATATTATTTTGAATATTCCTTCCTATTTTATACATATATATATATAGTAGGCAAAATGTACATAAAACAACCATAGTGTCATCAACTAAACATATTTCTTACCAAGTGCATTCAAATCTTTCTTTTCAGAGTCATAAATATAACCAATCACAACAAGCTTCTAGAATATACATGAGCCTTTAACAGACTACAAAAATACAATATTGTTTATCTTCTTTACCATCACAGTAATAAGGCAGCTTATCTTCAGGATTTAGAGAGTCCATTATATTACTATGCCTTACTTAAAAACTCGTTCACTTCCATTCCATGTATTAGCTTCTACAATACGTCAACATATCTCAAAAACGTTTTAAGACAGTTAAAGTATTTTCTTTTTTGTAAAATAAATATACATTTTTTCAATGCTGTTTTTAATTATAAGAGATACTTTCTGTTTTACATCCTTGTCATTTGCAGTAGGTATTATTTTTGAAATTGTTTACTGTTGATTATAGTTAATCTTTAGATACCTACTGGCATTCGATATCCAAAAACGATCTTCCTGTTTTTTTTATTTATTTATTTTAGGCAAACTAAAGTGGAAGACACTCCGATATCCAAAAGTCTAAAAAAGATAAGTTCAGTTTTTAATGTGGTTTTAATTGATTTATGTTTTGTTACAGTAATCAAAATAAAATTATACTGTCTAGTAAACAGGGTATTATTATTTAAACACGTAAAACAGCATTGTAAGAAAATGTTTACAAAAATTGATTCCTGAACATACTGAACGTTCTATTCCGCCAACACAAAATCAAACCAAACCGTTACATTTTTAAAGTTCCACAGAAAAATGTGATATACCTGAGAATATTGGAACATTTAAAAACAGAAAAGGAAAACAAATTTACATAAAGGAAGTCCTGTATCGTGTCTTTATCAAGCGTTCTTACTTTAGGCACTCTGAAACTTCTAAAATACTTGACAAGGTAATGTAAAAGTAGAACTCTGTTAAGAAATGTGCTTTGCAAAGAAAGCTGCCATATTGTCTCGCTTTCAACACATGAGGGCAGTCAATGGTCCCACTCTGTTTTTTTAAAGTTTAATGGCAGTCTTTTCTCATGTCTCCTTAATAGTTTTAGAACTTCAATTTTAGTAAAATGTTTCCTTAGAGTTAGTTTATAAGAAACTGATTTGATATTGTATAAAGCCTTCAAACACAAGAAACATAATTCAAGAAGCTTCACTTTAAATACATCAGGGTTTACAAATGAAATATTTTGGTAATATATATACGTTGTAAATTTCAAGAGGATAAACTACAAAATTTTTTGACTGAAATTTTTAAATTTTATGTTTGTGTCTTTTATTTCTAATAAAATAACTTAAAATCAAGATTTATAATATTCTGTTAAAAATATTTAAAAAGATTGAACTTGTGAAACAATATCCTTTGGGTACAGTTACAATCATCTTTCCTACCATGGTTTTCTTGATACCTTCAGGTGATATGTTTTGTAGAACCCTCGCCTTCGAAAACAACGTAATCTTTTATTTTTTTAAACGATGGTCCTCAAAACAAAAGATATTCAGAATACAATCTAGGAATGCCACTAATTATATAAATTACATCAGTAAAAATAACTCTTTCTTTCTTTAAAAAAAATGTATACCAACGGTAAAATACGAACATAAACTGGTTTCACAAAGAACAAACAACATCGTTCAGTTTCACTATTCCTTATTTCAAGTCTGATAATAATTTTGTAAACCATACAAACAGAGCCGAGTCAAAATTAACAATAACATGTGCAGAACAATTTCTTTTTACAAATCCACATTCATTATTTATCACACAGAATATTTTACTAGCTAAATTGATCTTTTTAAAACTATTCTACAACGATCATTTACAGACTATACAATTCAAAAACATCGTAATCACAATTACATCGTGTAATTCTTACACATAACTATACCAAAGGCACTTTATTACTTTGAAGTAATCACATTGTAGAGCTAAAAAATGTTTTTTTCTGAAATCAGGGCAAACTATTCAATCAAGGAAGCGGCTAAGTTTGGTTCTTTTAAGATCGTGAACTGTTAAAAGAAAGAGATCACAAAGGTTTGGAAGTTTCTGAGATTAGTAGAACACAAAAACTTTTGTTTTAATTGAGATACTGTTTTGTATTTTATTTAAAAATTTTTAAGATATGTATAAATCTATCAAATATTATAATTTAAGTGATGTATGCTTAAAACATTTGTAACCGTGCGAAAAATTATTACGTTAGTCTTTGGACAAATTTGATAAAAAATAGGGGAAACGAAGAAAGCAGTTCAATAAGAACTTCATTAAAGTTGTTGGCGGTTTTATTATTTAATATCAATCTAACAATCTAAATAGTTTTTCACTAAAATTAAAAAAAATAACTTAATACAACCTTTCATATTCTTATGTCTCGGGGGGGGGGGGGGGGGGGAGATCTTTCATAAAGACTGGAAGATGTAATTTATTTGGCTTCTATATTAATTTATATTGTGCAGCTACCTTTTAGTAACAATAATTGAAATCACTTTAAACGCGTCTTTGAATTTGTCGATTATTCTAAACCATCATCGATAATTTTAGTCGTTGGTTTTGTATTAAAAAACTACAAAATTGGTGTAAACAAGTACTTGACATTCGTTTTATTTCGGTTTAATTTGGAAGAAAACAAAAATTAGTAGAAAAATAATGTGACCAAACTGTAAAAAAAAAAGATTAATTGAGAAAGCATTTTTAATAATACAACACAAAAAGATTGTTCAATTTAAAACTGATTTAAACAATTTTAGTCCGTTCAAGAACATATATGGAAGGCGAAAGTGTCACAGTGAAAAATGATTTGAGTGGAAAGGTGAAAATTATATTGTGTAATGTATTGCCATTCTATGTGTAATACAAATTCTGAACTTAGTTTAATTATTTTTACTATTCAGTTCATTAGTATTTAGAATTTAAATTAAACTTTCCACTCAATATTTCTTATGAATTTACATAAATAGTCTAATAATGTTATTCAAGTAAAACCAATAATTATAAATAAAAGAAAATATTGGAAGATGAGGCTGAAAAGATTTATTCATAGTACCATGAGAAATCATTTCAAAATTACTTTAAAAGTAGTTAAAAGTTAAGTCACAAATAACATAACACTATTGAATTTTAACAGAAGTAAGGAGTCTTGAGAATACAGAAATATATAGACGGTTTGAAAAATAATTTTAACAAATCAAGACATTTAATACTGAAACATATTATTTCCTCTCCTGTTACGTTGAAAATAATGTTTTTGTATTATCAATACTGTTTATAAACATCCACAGTAAGTACAACTTGCCCTGCTAACTTGGTGTTTAACATACATTATTTTATAAAAAGGGAGTGAACATTTTCTAAATATAGTACTCATTACAAAACTATAAAATCAAAACTTATGCACCGTATTTTAAAAAGTGTATCTCAAATTGAAACAATACTTTCACACTTTGATTAAAGTTCAGGAAGATAAGTATGCATAGTTGCGTTTAGATTAACAGGTTAAATAAATTTAAAGAAACATTAACCATGTCTTTAAAACAGTTATAAAATATTGCTTGCATTTCAGGCTACACAGTCGATGCGTCTATAAAATAAAATATTTAGGTGACTTAAACTAAACACGATTACAACTAAATGCAAAATAATTAACATTAAATAAAATACTTTTAATAATAACAATGGTATGGTTTACATTTCTAACACAAGATATAGAATCCCTGTGTTCAATTTATCTAATGACTATACAAAATATGGTTTATGAGAAAATTTGACTATTTTAACTCATCCATTGAAACAAAAACAGTATTTGAAAATTACTTATCGGGAACAAAAACTTGCCGATAAAAATTGCACAACGAATGATTTTCTCGTTTTAAATAACGAAACGCATAAAGTTTATATTTTAAATTTTAAAACAACTTTAAACTTTTTTAATAACCAAACTATGAGCTCAGCCTTAAAAATATTAAATTTAAAATACATTTTGCTTACGCTGTTTTCAATAATTTAAATCAATAAAATACAATAACATATTAAAACTAAATACTCCCACTAAAGTGAACATTCTGAGTGACTCCGTTTAAAGTACTTCGGAATGGACACCCTAATTTTTAGGCAGGTCTTTTATGAGCAGATTGTATTTCCTTAAAACTAAATTTACTAGTTATTTATCTCGGAAGAAGTAAATAAAACAAGACAAAATAAAGCGACGGTTCATTGTCTACGCTTCAACAATTATGACTACATTAAGGTGTCCAACCCTCGAGGAAGATTTGATCTCTAATATATTTAATTAAACTATCATATCATTCGACAGTAATCGTATCACAGTGCTTTTCCCGTTTGCCAGGTCGATGTTTGTGATGCTTCGAGCGGTGGTGATGCCGGTGGTGTCGTCTTTTTCTGCCTTCCCCTCTTGATTTCTTTTTCAAACTTTCACAGTTATCCGATTCTAGTTTTCTCTTTTTCGACCGGGTTAAAGGACCTACTGTTTGTTCTGAAACCGGTTCTAATCTGATGCCGTCTTCGGCGTCCACACTAGCGCACAGAGACGGTAACCTATCGGATACTTGTTCGTACGAGCCGACTTCTAAATCGCGACCGAACTCAGTTTGACTCAAACGGCACAGTACGAGATCGTTGCATTTTGTTTTCTTGGCGTCGTGCGAAACACTGCTCGGACCTGTGCTGCTCTCGTCCGATGAAAGAATTTCGACTACTTCTGATTTCACTTGGCACTCGCTGGGGACGTATTTTCTTTTCTTTGGAGGTGGCGTTAGTATACATACACTAGGAGTTTCGTTCATGTCCGATGAAGCGGAAGAAGAGAGACTCGAGAGGTACTCTTGAACTCGAGATTCTCCGAAGTTGAATACATTCGATTCGTCAGTTTTGTTGTTGTTAGCAGGAACTCGAGGCTTGAGGCAACCGGATCCTACTCGACTACTGCTAGCACTTACCGGTGTTTGGATTGAGGAAAGTCCTATAAAAATATACAAAATGTATTAATTAAGTTAAAATTTTGTATCACCTTAAAGTCATTACATAAGAAAAACAGCTTTATTTTCTTGAGTATACACAATAATTACTATACAATTAAACAGTAGTTTTATTAAACAGGGGTAACTGTTGAGGTAAAAAGGTTATGAAGCTATCAGTTTTATCGATATCCTTCCAAAAAAGGAAGTTAACTTCCCTTTCAGACTGCGGTTCAGGTTGAACATTATTTTCCACATAATGAAGAGTTTAGAATTATTTGCTAAAAATTCAAATTAGATAAGTTTTATAGAAACATTTTTTTTAAATAAATTGAAATAAAATTACCTGATGAACTTGAGCTGGAGAAACTGCTAGATGTTGAGAAGCTTCGAGCATCGGTTGAAGACTTTTTCATTCTGCGCCTCTGTGCGAGCTTGGCATTGACAACATCCTGCGAAAGAAGAAGAAGAAATTTAATGTTACTCAAGTAATAAAGTTGTATACAAACTAATGCATGCAAGAGACGTTAACATGACTTTTGATGTAAAATTCCAAATACACTGTCGAATTAAGTTATTTTTATCTTAATTTTTATATGAAAATATTTCAATCTTCCAAATATATATTTTAAAGTTTCATTAAAAGCAGGAGTCTAACACTAAATAAACTAGACAGCACAGGTTAAATTTATACAGTAAACTTCCCTCACAAGCTGGTGCAAACTTCATGAATAAGCTTCCTAAAAGCATTCAAAATTCCCCAAACTACAGGATTTTTAAAAAACAGTCTTAGACAATTTCTATTGTCTGGATCCTTTTACTCGGTGGAAGAGTTTGTGCATCATGATACTATTTTGTGATAGATGTGATCTCTTTTTTTTTTTGCAAAGCGTTTTAACTTTTTAAATTATTATCTTATTAACTTATTTTTTTGTATTTGTGTTGATTGTTGTATATTTTGCTCTATTTTTTTGTACTACTTGTTGTTTAATTGTATTTTGTGGATATTGTTCCAGTGTGTTGTGATATGACTTGTTTTATACAAATTATTTTTCTCGTCAAAGAAACCAATAAATGAAATGAAAAAAAAACTTACAATATCCTTTAAATAATTTCATAAAAATTTGCAAACAAAAGAAAAATGTATTAAGTGTTACTACTTCATCTAATATAGACACACCTGATGGAATAAAACTTGTACATAGAATCTCACAATTAATACATTTATAACTCAAACGCGTTTCAACAACAAAGTCACAATCTTCAGTGATGCACGAGCTGCAATAGCAAAACTATAACTAACCTAACATGACCTGTATTTATACAAAACTTTAACGGCGTGGCTTAAAACTACATTACTAATAAAACGTTAACAAATGCCTAGCATTATTATAACTAGCTTAACATTAACTATATAACTAAACAATACTTTTGTTTATATTAATATAGAATTTTGTATGGGTCCTAATTCATTATTTACAATTATTATACTATATTTGTTAATATAAAAAGTTTCCCAAGCATCTATTGTGTTAAGTTTAGTTACAGTTTTCAATAGCACAGAGTTTTCTATTTTAAAATTATGGTTTTCATCTAAACCATGTTCTTTAAATAAGAAAAATGTTCTTAAGTCTTGTCTTCATGCTTCTTTTGAAGTTCATGCCACGCCCCTTCACGTTTTGCATAAATACGGGATATGAAACACTGTTATGTTAGTTATAGTTTAACTATTGTATCTCGTGCTTTACTAAAGATTGAGTAATAAACGTATTATTTGTGTACAAGTTTTATTCCATCAAGTATATCTTCCCACAAGTCGGCTCAATATTTCTTTATAATTTTGACATACGAGGCCTATTCAAAAAGTATCCGACTTTATTTTTTTACACGCAGAAAACTGAAGGTGGGAGGACGTGTTTCAGCACAGACGTGTCCATAGGAATACGCTGATATTTTTCCTCGGCCGGTAAGTTACGTCATTCATGTTTGAACACGTCTTGAACAGAGTAGTCTAGAGTACGTTCGTTGGATTTTTAATTTTCTAAAATGACGGAACGAGTCGTTCAGCGTTATTGCATTAAATTTTGTTACAAACTTGGCGATAATTAAGCAGAAACCATTCGGAAAGTTCAAAAAGCTTTTGGAAAGGATGCCATGAGTGCCACACACGCAAACAATCACCAAAGAATACTATCAAGTGGTCCTCCAATGTCTCCGAGATGCTGTGCGGCGTAAGCGACCAGTTGTGGTTAGCAGGAACTTGGCAGCTTTATCAAGACAACGCTCCAGCACATTCTTCGCATCTTATTCAACATTTTTTTACAAAATATGAAGTTGCAGTGGTTTGACAGCCTCCCTATTCACCAGACATGGCCACCTGCGACTTCTAGCTGTTTCCTAGATTGTAAATGTTATTGAAAGGGCACCAATTTGAGTCGAGAGAGGAAATAATAAAGAACGTGACAAGCCGACTGAACACGGTTCCAAAAGAAGCCTTCCAGAATTGCTTCCAACAGTGGCAACACCGGTGGCAAAAGTGCGTGGAGTCTGGGGGAGACTATTTCGAAGGGGAATAGTGTAATTTTTTGTATACTGTATTTAAAAAATAATTTTTTTATTCAAAGAAGTCGGATACTTTTTGAACAGACCTCGTAATGTATTATTTTCATTTTTCAAGTAGCTATTTTATCCCAAGTACTCAAGAACAATTTAAATATTGATATAAAACCAATACCACTAGTCTCATAATTTCAACATTTCAATTTCTACTGGGAAGTAGATCCAGTATGAAAGGTTGAAGCAGAATTGTATTTTACTGAATGGAAAAGTTTTCTAAACACAATTTAGATTATCGGTTTCATGATCGTACCTGCAATCTGAAGCCTTCTTTGTGAGCTTGGTGAAAAGCAATGAAAGCATGTTTGACTCCTAATTCAGCAGATCTGTGTGATGAGCCCGTTGTAAGGACATCAGGCGTCATCAAGGGTGTTGCAGACACGTCACATCCTTGGAGCCAGTTGTTGGCTTGAAGGTCTGACATTCTTAGTCTTCTGCGAGGATCAACCGTTAACAGTCCTACACATTCGGGAGAAAAAAGGTTAGAGTAGAAAAAAAACATTGTTAATAATTAACCAATAATAAAAATTAAAATCTCTCAGTCGACCAGTGACCCGTGCAACGTCAACATGGCCTAAAGCCAACTGTTTTAAAATTTTTAAACTTTGTTTTTTTGTTTTTAATTGTATGTGCAATAATTCGTGTTTGGTTTGTGTGTATGTGTTAAATTATGACGTGTTCACATGTGAGTAAAATTTTATAAAACCTGAAGATTGGAACGTGTTCCTGAAACGCGCGTAGTATTACACTACACAAAATAAGTTGCAAGATATATATTTGTATATATTAATATTATAAATATACATTATTTAGTTATAAAAATTAAGTTGGCAATAAATTTTAATTACTATTATTTTTTTTATTTTTACTTTTTTGATAATTATTTGTAATATCATTATTATACAATGATTTGCCTGAGTTTCAAACTTTAAATTTTGAGAGATTACATAATTGTTATTTGGAATTGATTAATTATTTTAGCAATACTCACCTTTGGTAAGAAGTTTTGCATCGAAAGAGACTGATCCCCAAGCATCTGCATGGAAATCAAAAACACCTCCTTTGATACGAGCGATCACCGCTGCAGCACTGTCGTCCCTTGATCGTGTAGCAAACGGAGCCTTTCCGCTCAACATCGTATACTAAAATAATTTAAAAAAATATAATCATTACTCAAATAATTGTATGGAAATGTAAATATTATTTTATATGTTTGACTTTTTAGCTTAAAACAAGTGCAAGGGGCGTAATTATTTTACAAGGATTGCAAAGTTGAACTTTGGTGTTGTTCACAAAGAGTGTGTTGATTATTTCCAGTATTACTTTATTATGTGTTAGAAATTTAGCAACA
>JAGFPH010000005.1:118595-136503 GCA_018207615.1 Philaenus spumarius
ATTATTGCATACTGTTTTGATATATATTTAACGCTTAAAGCAGCATAATAAAGTAAATTAAAACACGGGCAATCTTGTCAAAGTGTTAAGCTTTTGATCAAAATCAGTTGTTTTATTTAAAATGGTCACGTCCGTTCGCAAAACCCCTAATTTTGTCCATAAGTTTTACATTTTTCAATTTTTACATAGGAATCCTAAATATTTCCGGTATAAAAAGTAGCCTAGATTAATCTCTGAAAAGACCTCTACGTTTAAATGAAAGTTTCGTCAAAATCGGTTTAGCCATTTCGGAGTTTAGCCCGGACAAACAGACAGACAGACAAAATTACAGAAATGTTTTTCTATTTGTAATGTAGGCATAAAGTTGGATTTTTCCCCGTTACTAAATATTTTGCACTTCCTGAGCTAAGAAATTTTGAAGTTTAGATCAAACAATTTTTTAAATACATATTAGAAGTTTTTTGACCTTTTCCTACAATAAATATACTGAATACTATATTTGACGATTAAAAAAACAAAATGCTTGCAACACGAAAAAAACGCCATTATCATTACCAGTTATAGTAAAAGTTATAAAGTTAAAAGGATATTTTACCAATTAATATCCTAGATTAAATGTGTACGCAAATTTCATAAGAATAGTTTTACTTTCTCACCATACTATAATATAGAGAAAGTATAGTGATCGCAAAAAAATCGATGTTGAGATTTTTGTGGAAATATCCATTTTTTGACCCCCTAAAAAGGTGGTTTTTACAAAATGTCTGTCTGTATATCTGTATGTCTCTAGTATGTATACAAAGCTAGAGAGAAAACTGTTCTATCGATTTCGAACAAATTTGCACCAAACATGTCAATTAGGCCTGTATAGACGCACGAAAAAATGTTTTGAAAATTATGAAAAACAACCCCTTTTTTGCCCAAACATCCACAAAAAAATCAGTAAAAAACCATAAAAAAACGGCTCTATCGATTTTAATAAAATTTGGCTTATTTGTTGTAGCTCTTAATGTACCCTACCATATGCAAAAAACAGCATCTTTCTAAAAATTCTCACTTAGCTAATAATAATGACTGATTTTTAAGAGGTTTTTGGCCAAAAAAGTGGTTGTTTTCAAAATTTGTCAAAACTATTTTTCGAGCATCTATACTCGCTTAATTGACTTTTTTTATGCAAATTTGTTCGAAATCAATCGAATAGTTTTCTCTCTAGCTAGTAACAATAATATTTATTAGTTAATCTCCTACTTTAATGTATCCCCTCTCCTACTTTAATACAATTACGAAGTCGCGGTGAATCGGTTTAATAATTTAAATATGTTTGTGAGAGAGTATGTGTCAGTTTCTGGTACAGTTTATTTTTCCTATTTTAGTCGATCTTAACTCAAAATCCATCATGCAAGTTGTAGTGGGGCC
This sequence comes from Philaenus spumarius, assembly GCA_018207615.1. Lineage (NCBI taxonomy): Eukaryota > Metazoa > Arthropoda > Insecta > Hemiptera > Aphrophoridae > Philaenus > Philaenus spumarius. The sequence continues at coordinate 120,012 of JAGFPH010000005.1, forward strand.
GCTGAGCTCATAATCCGCCATTGAGCTGACATAACCTAAAACTAAATGCTTACCAAAATGTCTTCGTCCTTGATTTACAAATCGATAGAAGTTGACCCTGTTAAAAACTACTTTATCCCAGAAACTAAAATAATGTCAAGCCAATACTAGTGAAATTAAACATTTACACAGAATAACATGTAGGCCTACTTTAAATTTACCAAAATTATATCACTTGTATTCAAGGCCTAAATTTCTTCCTAGCCATAGCTGAAAGTGACCCGACATTGCCACTGTCACAGTCTCCTTTTAAGTCTTATTTTATACCAAATTGTCGTCAAATATGCCCTCTGTAATTAAAGCTGCAGAGAACTCGAAATGACAGATCATTTAACAGTGGTTACGTTAACCGTTGTGCCTCATACATGTCCTTGGTTTTACTATATAAGGGCTATATGTTTGGTTGGGCAACCTTACCGCGGTGAATCACGGGAGAAAGTGAGGATGACCAGATATAGGAGTGACACGTTGATAACAGATGTTTGATAAGCGTACAACAGTATTTTAATAACAATTGGACCACGCAGCTGAACCGCTGACGTAAGTTAAACAGATATTCAAGCGAGTTTGCACCTCGACCTTGCGGCCTTCGCTTCGCTCGCAGCGTACAAACTCGGCCGCGGCCTTGGATCAGAAGATGCCCCCACGTGGATTTGAAACGGGTACTTTACGTTTTGATCGATTTTGGGGGGAACCAAGCGAGCTATAAGGTCATGTAAAAAAACAAAATTGGCAGAATAACATCCTACATTAATTTTTTTAGAGAAAATCCTAAAAATACTAGTAGGCCTAAAAAATAATAACTTCCTGTCGATAAACGTACTTCTGGTTGTTGGATTTTTTTGGCTAACGATCTCGTCCGAGCGACTTAGACAACCAACGAGTGGACCGAATTTGAACTTAAAATGCGGCCGTTAGAGTGCGAACACACATATCTTTATATACATAATTCTCTTCTGTAAGTGTGTATGTCACTGAACTCCTCCTAAACGGCTGGACCGATTTTGAAGAAATTGTTTGTTTGTTTGTTTGAGTGGGTCACTGGATGGTTGAGATTAAAAATTGGAAGGGGTTGAAATGGGGTTGCTACCCCTATACATTATATATAAATTAAACTAACTTCCTACAAGCTGTAAAGCTAAAATTTTGTAATATTATTTTTAATATTTGTAATTTGATTAGTACTTAATTCAAAGGGATAAAATGGAATAACTACCCTTAAAATTAAATAATAACCCACTTACTTTTTCTATATTCTCAAAAAATACTCAACTGATTTTACTAAAATTTCACAATTTACACATATTAGTACCAGTATTTTGTTAGAGAATATAATCAATACAAACAAAAGATTTGAATGGAGTAGCTACCCCTATACAGTAGAAATAAATTGCACTAAATTCCTACAAACTGTAAATCTAAAATTATTCTAAATTGATATAAAAATACATTTGGAATTCGATTACTTAAGTCAAAGGGATGAAATATGATAACCACCCTTAAAATTCAATCGAGCAATAGCGAAGCATTGCCAGGTCCACTAGTATATAAATCAAATTTTTAATTACATACCAAAACATGTTCTGGGGACAATGATCGGTGCTCATTTACTACTCCCGACATTATATCTCAAAATAAGGGTCACTGCAATAGTTCATCTTTCCTACTTGAATTCGTTGATAAATAGACAGTCAGATCGAATGGTAAAACTGTTTTAAAAAATCAACCGGCAAAGATTTCATCAAAATCCTATTATCGGTTAATAATTTAGATTGATTAGTAATATGCGGCACACAAATTATTTGTTGTGTCATTTAAGACTAGTACAGTAGGCTTACACTTTTACATTTCCAATATTTACAAAGGAATAACCTAACCTTGTAATTCGCCAAGTCATATAACCTACGCAACTGTTAACATATAAACAAACACAAGCGAGTCAAGGTCTTTAGGTATTATTAGATACAGTTTAAAAATACTCTTCCTATCTAAGCCTATTCGGTTCGATTAAAAACTGTTCAGTTCTAGTTCTTTGTTTTCTGACAAATGCCAAGATAATAATTCCATTTGTAGGTCAACGACAGTAAAATAAATAGTTTAAAAAAAAGATTGGCTTAAAAACTTGTTGATCTTTCTATTTTTCTATTTCGTTCTCGAGTTTCTTAAGATGAATCCTGTCCGCTATATTAAATCTGATTGCCATAAGAGCAATGCTACAGAATAAGTCATTTTTTCCGTCAATTCGTGGAATAAATTTAAAAATTTGGTTTCATATTGAAGTACTGTCGTATGCTGATGTTGATTGCTGAATACATTTCCAAAAATCGTGTTGTTTTAATAAACGTATGATATAAATAGTAAACTTTATTAATTTTTTACTCAGTTGTAAAAAGAGATGTTGCGAAAACCCTTAGCAATCAACACCCAAAATATATTTTACTTTCAGAAAAAAATACAGCTTTCGTTGCCTCATTTCAAACCATTTTATAAGTCTATCTTTTGTAATTGAGTGTTGAAAAAAACTGAATATTCTTTATAAAATTTCGGATCCGGCTTGCAAATTATTTTTCATTGTTAATTTTGTATTGTGTTAGGAAAAAAATTCAAACTTTGTACATACAAAATGACAATTACATAACAAATCAAAAGCATTTAAAAAAATGTAAAATGCAAAACGGATGCGTATTTTGACTGTGCTTAAAATGAGATTTTGCAAACACTTTTATGATAAAAAATAAACGAAATAAATGGTTTGAAATTTAACATTGCTCTTATGGGATAAAAATCCAAGATGGCCGCCACTACAGCAGACCCTTAAGTGCGTTTTGTTACTGTACTTTACATTATGAAAATTGAAATCAGACACTGTCCCGGAAATTTAAAGATTGAACAATAACATTCCACTAGTTTTCCTAGCGTTCGTATCTTAAATTCATTTCCAAGCCGACTGCTGAAGCTTGCGTAACAAGCTTGAGAAAGGAAAAAACGGATCGGAAATAGTTAAAATTGCATGACCCACTTGTGAGCCGAAGTGGGGCGAGTGGGTGCGCGTGGAAGTGTGCGCGGTAGCACAGAACGATATTTAGATCAACCAGTCCATTACACAGAATATAACGAAATATTTATTCGTCCATGGTTCTCTATCGCCGTTAACATAATATAATTCAAGGATTTCACACAGCGCAATTCTTCTATTTCTTTGTTATGTTTTTTGTTTCAAACAAACGACTCCCTGGACGTGACCGTAAATCATATTACCTCACTATCTATCTTGGATTATCAGCACAATCTGTTATAGTACAGTCTTTATAAACAAAATGGCCGACAAGGACGCTACAATCAGCTGATTGCTCTAGAGAAAGTGTCCCCTTAAATATGTACCACACAAACAAAACATATGGCACTTTTAAGATAGAAGTGTGCCAGTTTGGTGCGGGAACGCTGGCTAACTTCGACGAAATAACCTTCAAATATAAATCTCTCTTTAGTCTAACACACGACCAATATAAAATAATCGAAAGAAAATGTTTCTAAATAATTACGATAATCCTTTCTTCCGGAGACTGTTTTTTTTTTCAGAAATTTTTGTTGGTTTAAAAACACGGAAAGAGATTTATTTTACGACATATACTTTAAATTTGCTTTTTGATTTAAGAAACTCAATTAAATTCACTTAATTATTTATTTGAAATGTATAGTATCAAGCAAGGTCGTAGGCGGGGAGGGGGTCGAAACCCCCACACGAAATCCCGAAATTTAGTAGCAAAAATGTATACTAGGTTTAAAAAGTGCAAGTTAAAAATTATAAAATAGACAACACAACAGGAGGATCCAACAACATATTTTACATCATTGTGCATTGCCTGCATACTGATATTTAGATTTACTTGATTAAACTACAACGTACAATACACATGGATGAAGTAAGTTTTGTGTGTTGTGAGCTTGATCTGATCTATTAAATAAGAAAACTATGAAAGTTCAACAAAAATACTTTACTCTAACAAAACACGCAATGCATTGTGTATAGACAATTCTCCCAATAGGTTGGTTAGCGTGCGAAGCACGCATTGCATTTTGTATTGAAAATCTCCCAATACTTGGGTTGGCGTGCGAAGCACGCAATGCATTGCGTATTGAAAATACTAACAATTTTGGGTTGGCGTGCGATGCACTGTCCGCTTCTCATAGTGTTCAGTGTCAAGCTCACATGTGCGTCCTTAGCAGTGAACGTGTTAAAAGGGTTTAAATTCAAATCCCCTGCCCTGACCTGACCCCCCTGGCTACGGTCTTGCTACAACTGTCCAAGTTTCAAATTAATCAACTAATGGACGCTTATTCCGAGACTTGGTTCAAAATTAGCGTGTGCAAACCCGTGCTTAATTCGAGAAGATATTTTAAACTCTTTACATACGTGCATACAAAACTAACACATGTTGTATCATTGTTACAATAACACGATACGACGAAGCGATTTGGCAACGTCAGGAATGGCCTCGATTCCGACTTGACAGAATACATTGTTAAGGAAGTCGTAGTTGTGCGCATCCGATTGCGCACCGTCGTGATGAACAGCTGAGTCGCTTCATTTCACTGCCTTCGGTATTTTGCTCACCTTGACGGACGCGGAAGACGCTATCTTGTGTAAATACACTGTACTGTTCACGCAATGCTTTATCATTTTAAATATTAGATTAGAGCGAGCAGACAATGATGTTGATATGTTCTTGTCCTCAACATAATATATAGCAGAATATATATATACAAAACAGGAAAAATATAAGGAAAAATTCCTTTTATTGTGTAATAAGGAAAAATTCCAATTTACTAACTAACTTTATTAATTTCTTTTTATAAAATGTTAATTAAAAAAGGAAAAGCAATCAATTTTCGAAGCTAACAAAACTCTGCAATTATTGATTTTTTTCAAGATAAATTAATGACAACTCTTCTTGTAGACTGTCATGTTGGTACTAATTCCACTTTAAAAAATGTACAATTAACAAATTTGTAGGAAAGCAAAAGTATGCATTATACATTAAAGTGAACAAAAAATAAATAAAAACATACATTTAACTAAGGTTTGTGATTTGAAAAAAATATATACAAATATACCAACAAATGAACCTTGAAGATACAAATGTTATGAACATGTGTTAGTGTTAAAAATTTGTAAGTACCAAGAGTATATTTTTTTATGACATATAGTCTACTTAACACACCATCAAGAACTGAAATTATATTCTCAAACAAAGAATTTCAGAAAAAGTATTTGCAATTATTTGCCTTGAAATTAGTTTTGCATTTTCAGTACTTAGATCATTTTCAATCATACAGTCAAGCTAGCTTTTTCATAAGGAATTGGACCAATGCATTGTTGGTCATATTCAATGGGGGTTGGTCACATTCCATGGGGGTTGGTCATTTTCAGTGGAGATGGTAACATTCAATATGGGTAGGTCACCCCTATATATCAGCCCTCTATATCAATTTTATAATATATATATTCAATCCTAACATTTACAGCTTCACAATATTTTGAAATCACAAAATTAATTAGTTTTCGCCCAAATTACACCCAATGAAGGCCAACTCTCTAAAAGTCATCCTCAGAGTATTAATTTCAGTGACCAAGCAATCATTGTTCTATGATAATCTCTTGCGTTTTCACATTAATTAAGTTAACATTTAAATTCTTAATTCCTTCGTCACTTCTTGCTCGTTAATCAAGGCTTGGTCAACGTAGGAAATTGCTAACAAAAGTTTAGTTCTCCAGAACTCTTCAGACCAGCTTGGTTTTTTAGCTGTCTTTGATTTTAGGTTATAGGCAAGACTATTGACCAAATTATGTCAGTAAAATAAGTCTGTTGAATTATATTTTACAATCCATTCGTTCTTTAGAGAGTAAAGATTGAAAAAACCTCTTTGGCAAAGTATTGGAATTAGCAATCAGTTCCACTAACTTTCTCTTGTCTGGTTGGAGTATTATTTCAATACAAGTGTTGAATCACCACAACCCGTCAACAGTCTCAAGTGGCTAACAAGGATCTGAAATGAAATCTTGATCTATTTCTTCAGTCTTAACCACTGTTTTGTCTTTGGCAAACAAGCAGACATACATGAAGTTGCTTCCTAATTGAGTGTCTAAAAAATGCCAACCCGACAAAGATGTAGTACGACTTAATGTTTAGTCTATTCTTCTAGGGCCCTTACGAGGTGAAAACACGACAAAGCCAAATTAATAAGTTCTTTATAAAGTTTGTATTGAGTTCTTCCTCTGCCTTGAACTTAGAGTCGACCTCATATTTAAACTCTTTCATAACAACCTACGAAATGCGGCTCTTGATTCTCTTCTCTATCTTCCACGAAAGAAAATTTATTACAAAAATTTAGTTCAGAAACAGAGAATTGTGTTTACAACAAAATTGAAAGTAGACTGATTGAAACAAGACCTGCCCCTGTGTGAGAAAGTTCCAAACTGATTCATATAGGAACTAAACTGCTAGTTAACAGTAGTTACTGTATTTGAAATGTGTTAATGGAAGTTTGTAAATTATGCATTCTAATTAAGCTCGCAACTTTGATCTGGGTGTGGCAGTTAAGAAATAATTATTAGGTATTTCTTGTACGGATGTTCAAATGAAAAACATTACAACTTGGCAAAATGTCAATTTTAAATTATTGTTTTTGATAACAAACTGAATTTGTTTTGATACATTATTTCTTGACCTTTAGATGACTAGTATCAGCTGGCAAGGCTTTGTTTGTAGTGACCATATTCTCTAAAAACATCCTGGTACTAATACGTGTAAACTGTGAAATTTTAGTAAAATTAGTTGAGTAGTTTTAGAGAATATAGAAAAAGTAAGTGGATTATTATTTAATTTTAAGGGTAGTAATTCCATTTCATAGGTTTCACTTAAGTAATAAAATTGAATATAGTTTTGTAAAAATAAAAATAATATTATGTAGTACCTAATTTTAGCTGTATAGCTTGTAGGAAGTTAGTTTAATTTATATTTATTGTATGGGGGTAGCAACTCCATTTCAACCCCTTCCAATTGTGAATCTAAACCATCCAGGGACAAAATCAAACACACACACACAATTTCATCAAAATTGATCCAGCCGTTTTGGAGGAGTTCAGTGACATACACACGTACAGAAGAATTATATACATATATATATATATGAAGTTAATCAAGGCAATAGTAGACGCAAGTATTGAAAATAGAACAAATTTTCTTTTCAAAACCCCTCATGTCTACGTAACAATACTAACACAACAATGGCATAAACGGCCAAATAATTTATAACTAAGTTAACGTAAAAAAAAGTGCTGGCACTTTCCTCTATACATATACAGTACTCTATAGTGAGTCTTGCTCAGGTCAAAAAACACAAATAAAGCACGTTCAGTTAGTTTTTTGAGTGCAGTGAAGATAGAATCCATTCAGCTAGATTTTTCGGTACAGTAAAAGAGCTTGGGACGAACCTCATTCCATACAAACTAGCCAGGCTGTTTTAAAACTAAAGAAACACAAATATTTACATTTAAGTAGTAAACAAGAATAAAACACTCACGATATCGTGTCCAGAATTGCCACCGTGTACTACTTCGGGAGCCATGTATTCGATTGTACCACAAAATGAATACGCTCTTTGGTCCTGAAATACAAAGAAAAAAACTAATTATTTCCAAAGCAATGAAATTATACCTATATGTCTGTTCAGTAGGGAAATCGGTTAAACAATTTTAAGAAGTTTTAGGCAGGTTATTAGCGAATTTCCATGGGAAAGATGAGTTGCACAGATCCTTATGTTGAGACCTAAGGTCGGGAGTAGTAAATGAGCATCGATCATGGTCCCCAGAACATGCTTTGGGGTGTCGTTATAAATGTATGAGCTGTTCGCACTCTAGCGGCCGCATTTGGTCCCATTTGGTACGCAAGTCGGTTGTTCAAGTCGCTCGGACGAGTTCATTAGCCGAAAAAATCTAACAATCGGTAACACGTTTTTGACCAAAAGTAGCCTACCTATTTTTTTAGATTTTTCTTACTAGAATGAAACGTTTTTTAGCGATTTATCTAAACAAATGCGTAGGTTATTACTGTGAACACTTTGTTTTTTCACACGACCATTTATAGCTCGTTTGGTTCCCCCAAAATCGATCAAAACGTAAAATACAGTAATATTTTATTTTTTTTAGGCGAAAAACCTGAGCGGTTTTCACCTCCTGGTAAACACCATAAAAGAACCCGGTTCAAATCTTCTAATCAAAACGTAAAATACCATTAAAGTGCTGGATTTTTTGTAGTATCTTCTGATGTGATGCCGAGTTCGTACGCTGCGAGCAGTCCATAATCGAGGTGAAAACTCGCGAGTTGTTTTGCCTGCGAGTGAGGTGAAGCTGGGAGGCTTAGATGCAGACTAATATATTTCTTATACGTAGGCAGCTATTCAGCGCTTTGGTTACCAAATAGTTGGTTGAAACCCTAACACATACAAACTTGATTTTGGAAATTCGCTAAACCAAAATCAGCGGTTCAGCTGCGTGGTCGAATTATTCGTTTTAGTTTCTAACACACAATGCCCCGTTTATCTTCTAGTTTCACTATGCAAGTCTTATCAGTTGATAACAAGCGTTTATCCAATCTCTGAAATTATTATTTTCATAAAAACGATAAACCATTACTTTTAAAACAGTTTCGCCAATAAAAATTCGTTAAATACAAAATGTCAAATTTTGAAAAATTTTATCCTTTGAATACAACAAAGCGGGGACGAAGCCGTGTCAAATTCCACTAATTTACAAGTTTACTGTGATAACAAAGGAACTGAACCACTTTAATTAAACAAAAACATTTGTTTTGGTGATAAATCTTCGACTACAATTACACGCTTAATGTGGTAAGGTGAATGCACTGTGTTTAATTTATTAAAACTACCAAAGGTCCATGTCCAAAGCAGTGATATGGCTCGGAGATAACACTAATAGCTTTGTTTATTTTAGATTTAGGCCAGCACTGACAATTACTTATAGACAAATACACTTATCTTATTGTTCTCGTGAGATTCAGTCCGGTCTTTTTGTTCGAACAAACAAGTATGACTAATAACACTTAGTATTTACTGGATCCTGAGTAAACACTTTTACAGTACTTCAATTAAAATGTACTCAATTTCTTAGTTTTTTATTTAGACTTTGTCTGGTAAAATTAACGACAATATGAAATTACCTTTTCATGAGGCAGGAACTCTTTGCTGAGACCAAAATCAGTAAGGACAATGTGCCCTGAGGAATCCAAAAGGATGTTTTCCAGCTTGATGTCCCTGTAGATGATTCCCAACTGTAAACAAACAAATTATGGTAAGGCGTTTATAGCGTGAGACCATTAAATAACTTTTAAAATATCGAAGTGTAAACTTCTAAAGGCGCAACACGTCTAAAAAATGTGTGTACATGTGTGTATAGCAGAGTATATAGTTTTTTTGTTGCTGGGGGTGTATCGGATTTTACCGTCACGCGTTTCACCACGCATTTTGTGAAACGCTCCTAATGTGAAACGCTCCTAAAGTGAAACGCTCCTAATGTGAAACGCTATTCTATGTGTTTGAAAAAAGTGTTAGCCTTGCCGAGATTCGAACCAGCAGAGTCCATCACCATATACTAGCGCCTTGGCCGGTTATGCCATGATCGCATTGCTAATTTAGTATATTTTAGTTGGGTATATAAGTATAATAGATTGACCTACATCATAGGCTTAAAGTGTTAATGTTAATACTATGTATAGTTTAATTAGTAATACCACTAAAATGGACATTTTGCTTCCTCATTTCGCAAATTGCGTTTAAAAAATTAATATTGTGATTCCGCATTTCGTAAATTGTGTTTACCAGTTTGCATTTCTTCCGTGTGGTCTTAAGCACACTATTACATTTTTTTTTTAATTGATTTCTCTAAGTAGGGATTCAAAAACACTGCACATGTTATATAGAGTACTTTAAGAGCTTTTTTTTATTTTTTAGAAGAATTTTAACATGTTCATCACATTAAAAAACATTCCCATAGTTTTCGTCAATATTTCCCACAAACTTAGAAATTTCCCCATTTTGGGGAAAAACCCCCAATCTGGCAACACTGAATTGGGTCCAGTTAATAAATTTCAGATTTTAAACATAAACGTTTATTGTTTGTGATAGAGCTTCAAGCTATTGCTAGTAGGAAGCTGTATCTCAGTAACTTTGGATCTATTTGCTATTAATCATTTAAAAGGCAACATAAATGTAAAGTTTTGTTTTTGACAATAACGATTCCCACTTAAAGCGGGCGAAATTAAGCAACCGTGGAATCGCAGTCTCCCAACGGTAGACGAGAGTTCACGCCGGCATTAAAGTCTCCCTTATAAAATAGGCGAGGCAATGATGCGGGGGCAGCTGGCACACGTGTGTAACGTGTAGCGCACGGGGTCTAGACAGGACGACAGGACCAGGTGCAGCGGCAACTTATGGTTCTCCGGGCTAGACAGATGGTCCCGATGCACCTACCTGAGTATAAGGTTAAAGACTTGTTTTGTACCCTGTTTGGGCTTCTGTAGCACCGACGTTCGAGGGAGGGCCTTCATATTTGCAACCTTGCACGGAAAGCTGCTGGACGAACTGGGGTACGGGAAATTTATAAATCTTTGTCCTAACAGGTATTAATTGTAAAAAAGAAATAAATGTTGACCAACTTACTGCTGTTAAGGTATTAATAACAGTAATATAAATTCATAATAATTAAATATTGAATATGTTATCTGATTATTCAAATATTTGTTTGCACATATTCGCCTTAGAAAACGATATAAAATTTTTCACCGCTTTACTCGCCTACTTAAAATATGAAATTTCATTATTTAAATGCATTACTTAAAAGGGATGTAATGATGTATTGCAGGTATAGAATTAACAATTTTTATCACTATAATTAATTAAATTTCAATTATTGAATACTACACACTACGTTGAAATTTTATTTAAATTTCTATTAACCTAAGAACATAGAATGTTCGCTATCTATGTACACCATCGCTAAGAACATAGAAATATTCATTGACATAGATTAACCACATTCCAAAACAAACCACAGAATACCGATATATTGCAGTTAATCTGTTTGTGGTTTTGTTTTGATAATGTAATATATATAACTCAGAATGCATTTTCAAAATATTCATTAAAATAAATGTTATTATTTATGAAGAATAAATACGGTATTATTATTACTATTATGAAAGAACTTAATTTCTTTCCAAATCTATATATATAAAATCCAAATACCACTCACTAACTCATCACGAAATCTCAAAAACCACCGAACGGATTGGAGTGGAATTTGGTATGTAACTTCCTCTAGGGCCTTAGGTGCTCGCTAAGAAAGTTTTCAAAAAAATTCGAAATGTTAGGGGGGTTTGGGGGTTGTCAAAGTTACTGAAGCTCCCCATAAGAAACACATTGTACAATATATTTATTGATATATTTTTGTTGAAAATATACATTATTAACTTTGATTTGCCTCCGTGCAAAGCCGGATCGGACCAGCTAGTACATAATAAGTATTCGCTATATTGAAGAATTGAAAAAATTCATAATTTTATCAAACGCAGTGTTTAATAATTTGATTAAATCGAGAAAGAACGGACGCCAGTGTTATCTAGTGGTACTGATAAACAGCTGGGGTTCCTGATCACGTGACCCCGTGTTTGCAGCGGTTTGTTCATTGCTGAAAACATTGTACTGAAAATACTTTCGTGACAGAATTATGTAAAACAAATGTTTTCTAAGAGTATTACAACAGTAGTATAACAGTATTACAGTATTGTAACTCAGTAAACAAAATAAAGTATTATCGTTAGCGGTTTTAATACTTTGATAAGGCTTTGGGGCACTTCCGCCATATTATATTTATTATCAATAATACTAATGCAGCCTCAAGTCTAAAATTACAAAATTAACTCCAGGGCCGAAATAGGACAAGCAACCCCTGAAGTAAACAATGCCCGCATTTTAAAAGTAAGTACATCGACCATCGATCCTTTACAGTGGGGCAGATGTGATTCTGACCAAACTCTTTAACAGGAAGCCGGGGGAAGCGACAATAACTTGATCCAAGACAAAAGAATCTCGGAAAGGGTGGAACAAGATATCAGCTGTTTCGCAGAGCCCCAGATGGCCTTGAAAACGTACCTGCACTGTGCACTTGGGTGGGTTCAACTGTTGCTAAGCTGTCTGTTCTGACGTCACTAGCCTCGAGGAATGACATAATCCTTTCTGTTATACATCGGTTATGCTAAGTGACGTGCAGCCTATGCTACGTGGAATTGTAGTTGGCCGAATTAATGTTATTTGCTTAATATATCGGTACAATATTTTATATCGCCTACTTATATTAAGAGGTTATTAAACATTTGGATTTATCTCTCTCCTACTTTAACACGTTCACAGCTACGCAAATTTCGTATTTCTTATGCTAGGAGCTGACCTTTTATTTTGTAGCCTAAATGAGTAGAAATTACTTTATGTTTTATTTTTGAACCTTTCTACGTAATAATCACTAATATTTTGAAGCGGACGCACATAGACTTAAAATTGGCATGCGAAGCACGCAATGCACTGTGTATTGAAAATACCCCCAACACGGGAGTTGGCGTGCGAAGCACGCAATGCAATGTGTATGCAAACTCTCCAAATATGGGGGTTAACGTACGAAGCACGCAATGCACTGTGTATTGAAAATACCTCAAATACGGGGGAAGGCGTGCGAAGCACGCAATGCATTGTGTATTGAAAATACCCCAAATACGGGGGTTGGCGTGCGAAGCATGCAATGCATTGTGTATTGAAAATACTCCCAATATGGGGGTTGGCGTGCAATGCACGGCCGTTTCTCATAGTGTTCAGAGTCAAGCTCACATGTGCGTCCTTAGCAGTGTTAAATAGGATTACTCTCACCTACTTTTAATAAAATGATCCACTCCCACTTTAAATGTAAACCATACATACTAGTGCGTGAGAAATTTGTTGAAATGATATTGTATTCCTTGTAGTTATTTTATATCAGAGTACACATAAGTATTTTTGAAAATTGGATACAGAATAAACTAAACTGAAACGTATAATTGTGTAATATAAACATGTTGAACGTATTTCAAAATTCACTGATACAGTACGTAGTTCTTCATCACTCAAAACTTGAATTGAAGTTGTCACAAAAGAAAGTTTAATTTCATACGAATTTATGGAGTTAAATTTACACCAAACAGGGTGGGTAAAGGAACCTACCAAACTCGCCATTAGTCAACTATTAACTTGAGAATGAAATAAGAACACAGTAAAAGTAAAATTACTGAAAATGTAAGGTATCATATTTCCCGTAGGAAAGAATATTACAAACCAAATGGAAACGCGAATGATTAAATAATTCCACGAACCTCCTTGGCTACAGCTGCCAGCCGGAAACAGCCGAAGCAAACCGAACTTGGACGACCTTCGCTAGTAAAGTTTTATCGATAAAACAATGACATTTTACAATCGTTTTATTATGCTACTGCTTCTGTTATGTAAGTTATTTTGTTGTAATCTTCTGACAATTCTTTGAACATTTATCGATCGCAGTGCGACCAACCTCACGAAGTTGAATTCCAATTCGTCAATCTGACTACCAAATTTAACGTTTCAATAGCTTTAAATTTTTTCCGTTTGCATAATTTATGTAAGAAGGTTATTGTATGGATTTAACGGTGGACAAGATAGGAAACGCTCGGGTTTGGGAATAATACTGTCTTTTGAATACGAGAAAAGAGTAGGAAGAGAACCGGTGGGCGGAATTGTTGAAATGAAATAAATGTAAAATTTATCTTCACGTGGGACGTTCTGTAAATTTAGACATTTAAATGAAAACCAACCTAACCTCGTACGGCCGACATTTTGACAACGTTAATCTCGTTTGGATGTAATGATTACAATTGACCTTTGAGGTTAATTTTTGTGCAGTCGGTCTGTCGGCCATTGTGAAGCTCTACAATTGTTAGTAAGATACAGTTGTCAAATCGGACACCAAGTGTCATGCTAGGTGATAATACTTGAAGAAGTGAAATCAATAACATTTTTGGGTGTTCTAATTGATGAAAAGTTGAACTGCACTGACCACATTAGCAGTATTAGTGCCAAAATTAGCTCATGTATATTTGTACTGAGAAGTTTGAAGCTTTACATCGATATTAACAGCCTATTACTGTATTTGATAGCGTATAATTATTTTAACTACGGAGTTCTTCTTTAGGGAAAACTCATCAGTTCAAAACATGAAAAGAATGTTTGTCTTGCAAAAAGGAGCTTATTGTGGGGCTACAGAAAAGACAAAGTAAAAACTATTTCAAGAAATATGGAGTAGCCTACTTACCCTCCCATGTATGTACATACATTTTTATAAATTCAAGTGTGTTCATGTCAGAAATATGGATATACACAACAACAGCACCAGCCAAGCTTGTGAGTATCGTGCCAGACAGCACAGGTTAAATTTATACAGTAAACTTCCCTTACAAGCTGGTGCAAAGTTCATGAATAAGCTTCCTAAAAGCATTAAAATTCACCAAACTACAGGATTTTTAAAAACAGTTTTAGACAATATCTATTGTCTGGATATTTTTACTTGATGGATGAGTTTGTGCACAATGATACTATTTTGTGACCTCTTTTTTGTTGCTATGTGTTCCATCTTGTTAAATTATTATCTTATTCTTACAGATTTTTGATTTTTTAAATTTTGTGTATCTATGTTAGTTATTGTAAATTTTCTTCTTCTTGTTTAATTGTATTTTGTGAGTATTGATCAAATGTCTTGTTTTATCTTGTGTGTACTTGATTTATATGACTTGTTTTATACAAATATTTTTGTCAACAAAACCAATAAGAAATAATTCCACCACGCAGCTGAACCGCTGACGTGAGTTGAGAAAATTTCCAAAATTCAGTTTATAGGCCCATGTTTTAGGGTTTCAACCAACAATTTGGGAGATAGGTCTATTCACGACGGTGCTGAACGGTTCGCAGGCCATTCCGAATATTGGGAGTATCTTCAACATACAAAGCATTGCGTGCTTCGCACGCCAACTCCACGGTAAAATCCAGCACATGGCTTTGAACCGGGTATTTTTATGGTACTTTACGTTTTGATCGATTTTGGGGGAACCAAGCGTATAAGATCGCGTGAGAAACAAAATGTGCGGAATAACATCCTACATTTATATTTGTAGGAAAAACTCTAAAACAAATTCATTCTCGTAGGAAAAATCTCAAAAAATAGTTACTTCCGGTCAAAAAACGTGCTTCCGGTTGTTGGATTTTTTTGGCTAACGAACTCGTCCGAGCGACGTAGACAACCAACATGTGTACCAAATTTGAACCAAATCGGACTTAAAATGCGGCCGCTAGAGTGCGAACACGTATATACATATTTATACATATATATATGATTTTTAATGACACCCCAAAACGACCATGATCGTGCTCAGTTGCTACTCCCGACCTTGGGCCTTACCATAAGGGCCGCTGCAATAGCTCATTTTACCTGTGGAAATTCGCTAATAAATAAATTGTTCTAAATTCACGAATATACAGGATTTTCTCAAAAACATAAACAGATAGTTTCTTAAAAATTTTACAACAGTTTTAAATCAGACTATTTAGTTAAACAAATCATCTAATTTAACTTTAAAATGCCAGTTGTTTAATCGTACAAAATATAAGCGTTGTCAGATACACACAAATTTCTTAGTTTAATTTCGATGTATGAAGTTTGTAGAACAAGGAAAACAGTCGCACCAATCACATTTACAGTACGACATTAAACGTACACGACTGCAACATACATTGTGTATTGACCCGTTGTTTCGTAGATTTGATAAAACATACAGTTCGCATGCAGGGAAATAAATTGTTTGGCGAAATGGCACGTGGTTCGGGGAGTTTAACCTTGCAAAGTTGGCAACGCGTGTCGTCCTCGCCATGACCCTTACTGCAGATTTCGACTTCGGCTACGGCTTGAATAACTTTATCACGAGAAACAGCTGGTGCTAGGCGTAATACAATCAGCTGATCGGTGTCTTTCTTTGACACTTTCGGGACACATTTTTTAAAGGAATAGCATGGTTGGAAATAAAAAGGGTCCACGTGCACTTTTACCTTGAGCGCACGCGTATTACGCCAATGTTAAGGGCACAATGGGGATTTAACGACCGGTCATTAAAATTGTGTAATTAAGTTCTACTCGGTCCGGTTTAACTAGCGATAAAATTCAATTGATCTTTGTAAACAATAGATAGCGTCAATGTTCTTAAAATGTGTTTACTTTTAAATTTTACAGCCTGTGTTCGAATACATTGTATACACTCTTACGTCCTAATATTGC
>JAGFPH010000005.1:162514-186102 GCA_018207615.1 Philaenus spumarius
TAGGCGTAACCTATTTAATAATGGGAATAATAAAGTTTTAGAAAACCATTAAACATAATAGTTTATTAGTTATGTCTTTGAATTTCTTTTACATTTAATAAATACAATTTATGTGTAAATTAAGTTAACGCGAAACCAAGAACGAGTCAAAACAAGTCACGAACAATTAAACTACTATTTTTTCCAACTTTTTCGGTTCCGAATTGCAAAAAGCCGGCAGACAATATCCAAACAAAAGCAAATCAAATCGACAGAATTATTGCGAAAGCGTTTTCCTGTTATATCATCGGCAGGGTTTTTCTTGCAAGAACTAGAGCACGCGACCCACATGGAACGCACACGGCACAATGCGGGACACGCGTCTTATCTCGAAGTCTGCTATGCGGGAGGCTGCGGCAGAGGGAAGTGTGGGGGCGTATTCAACAGTCGTCGAGAGATCACAGTTCCGTTCCGTCAAACAGAATACACTTTGGATCGAATTCAACAGCTTGGGGATCAATGGGAGCGCAGCCGGTGGGACGCAGGGTGAATGGAAATCCGAGGGTATTGTTCGTTTCGGGGGTATTAAATGTTAAGTGAGGTTAGGTTTTATACAACAGTAATTGTTTAAGTAGGGCGTTTTGTATGAAAGAAAGTTTAAAACCTTAGTAAGTCCATGTATTAGGTTAATCCAAATTTTAGAAAACAACTGATACTAACAAATCGTACAGTTTATTAATGTATAAATATTTAATCGTTTTAAATGTGACGATATATTATATAATATGGGCTCTGCCCTGCTTGCTTCGCTCGCCAACCCCTGCTGTGAAATACAGCGCTGCCAAAACAAAGCACAAAATCCCTAATTTTGTTCATAATTTTTACATTTTTATAATTTTTAATAGGAATTTTTACGGAAATGATGATTGATTAGGACAGAGGTACTTGTATCTAATTTTGGTGGGGGGGGGTCACTGTGACCTATACATAATGTGAGACATAGATTGAAATAGGCACGCAATATCCTCAACATTTGTCCACAAAATCCCTAATTTTTTTCAATTTTCAACTATTAAGTTTCATAACAGGAGTTTTAAATATTTTTGGAATAAAAGTAGCCTAAAATATTCTCTAATAAGTCCTATACATGCTAATGAAAGTTTCGTCAAAATTGGTTCTGCGATTCCGGAGATTAGCCCGATAGATAGATAACAGATAGATAGATAAAACATTTATAAATATGTGTTTAAGTTTTGGTAATGTGTGAATAACCATATGAGCTTAGAAAAAACTTATATTTTGAAATCACAGACAGACTCTTCAATTTTATTTATATGTATATATTGTTACATTTTAATATTGCATTAATTTACTTTAATACTTTTAAATATACTGTGTACAGCATTTAAATACATATATACATATAAATAAATGTCTGTCTGTGATTTCAAAATATAAGCTTTTTTCTAAGTTCATATAGTTATTCACACCTTACAAAAACCTAAACACACATTTATAAATTGTTTGCTGTCTGTTTGTTTGACTGGGCTAATCTCCGGAATGGCTGAACCGATTTTGACGAAACTTTCATTAGCATGTAGAGGAATTTTCAGAGAATATTTTAGGCCGCTTTTTATTCCGAAAATATTTAAAAATTCCTGTTAAAAATTTAAATATTACTGGACAAAATTATGGATATTTTGGACAAATGTTGGGGTATATTGCGTGTCTATTTCGATCTATGTCTTACACTATGTACAGGTCACGGCTACCCCCACCAACCAACTTAGAGCCAAGTGCCTCTGTACTAATCAATCACTATTTCCGTAAAAATTCCAATTAAAAAATGTAAAAATGTTGAACAAAATTAGGGATTTTGTGGTTTCCATTAAGCCTCACCAAATGTCACAGCAGAGGTTGGCGGTCAAAGGCAGAGTCCCTAGTTTTTAGTAAAGTTGTAGGATTAATCATAATTTCAACGAGTATACCATTCGTATTTATATCTAACAATTATCAAGTCTGTGTCATTAGAAAGTCCGTACGAATGTTGAAGATTTACTTGATTGAATTTTGATGTTTTTATTAGTTTTTTCTCCAAAGCTAAAGTTTGACTCAATATTTGTCAATTGTCATTAATTGAGTGTACATTTCAAAAATATAATTACTTTTAAAACTATTATGCTATATTATGTTTAATTAAAATCAAATTATGGGTTGTTTTAGTATGTAAATTACTTATTTGGAGGAAAGAGGTACAAGGGAAACAGAACAATTGTTATCTAATACTAACAGACATTGGCTCTAAGAAACAATCCCTGGTTGGTTCTTGCTTTCTAGATCGTCCGGTATTATGACTTGAGCAACCCATCGCTATAACACTGTTATTATTATTTTGATCTTTGCACTTTTCTGATTTTCCCGCAAAACAAAGTAAAAGGATCCACATCTAGGCGTTATGCAAGCGGAGCCCGTCGTTCCCTATAGACTGAGAGAAGGTCAATGGTTTCTAGTCGTTAAGTTGTCGTTAAAGTATAATCAACCATTACTGATAATATAACCAAAGGTCGACTGCTCCATGTCTCAAGAACATTGGAACAGATCTGTGTCATGAATCATCCATATTATCTTTGAGGGAGAGAGAAGAAACTGTTCGTAGCAAAGTTCAAAAGAGAGGAATTTGAGGGGTGTATTCCTGGTATAGGCCTACTGTTTGTGTGTAAAAGGAATTTCTCTTCATCTAAGAAAGAATGACAGTACAGATTATGTAGAATCTACAAAAAAAGCTTTACACATTGTACTTAAGGTTTTCATCTAAACGGTATAACCCGTTCTTAAATTAAACGTTTACAAATGATTTTAAAAAGTGTTTGTATTGGTTTAACTATCATTTGAATATTACAAGAATAAAAATAAATTATAGATTAAAAACTGAAAAAACAAACAAACTAAAAGTAGAAAATATTTTTTACGTATGAAGAGTTTGTTCTACATTGATAGAAAGTCAAAGAGGTAAAATTTGTTTGTTTGTATGTAGGAGGTAATCTCTGGAAGTACTGAACCGATTGAAAAAATAGTTTTACTAATAAAAAGCTACACTATCCCTGAGCAACATAGGCTATAATTCATTTTGATAAAAACGTTTTTTATTTCAATATTTGTAAATTTTGTCGGAAAAATTCTTAGGTTAGGCCTGGATCGATGAACCAACACATGCATTTACATTTATTACCATAACAACCAATTGAATAAAATAACAGATAAAACAGCTGTTTGCTCCAATATTTCCATTAACAATTGATTTCAAACTTTGAAGCAATTATTTGTATTTCTAACTTTTAGGTTAGGTTAAGTGTAGACACGAGCCTTGCTGGTTCTTTTAACCTTTATTATAACTGCTCTTATAAAATATACGAAATAATTTGATTTGAACATTTAACATTATTTACCGTCTTAGCTTCGAGGTTATTATTAATCCTACATTATTATTATAAATAAAATAGAAAGTTAGAACGGGGTTGGCGTGCGGATCATGCAGGGTATTCTCCTAGTTTACAATAACATTCATTATTTTGTTAATTACTACATTATTATTTTAAACTTATTACAAATTATTTAATTATAATGAATTACTGGACTTTCTATCGGTGTAGAACAAACTTTTCGTATTTAAAAATTATTTTCTACATTTTAGTTCGGTTTGTTATTAAAGAGTGTTTTGTTAGCTTTTTAAACTAAAATTTCTCTTTGTTTTTTAGTTTCATAACGGAATCAAAAGTAATTGTAATCAAAAGACTCGTTAGTTTGTATACCGTATGTGTGACAATAGATTTAAAATTATGTATGTACAATTTGTTTGGGGGGTAAATTATCGTATTGCCTTCGGTCCTTGACACGTGTGCAACTTTTCAAGTTAATCATTTTTAAAATTTCGTTGAAAGATTCCGTTACACACAGGTCAAGCTGATATAAAATGTGTAATAAAAGTTTATGAGGCATGGCGAATGTAATTTTAAAATCAACCAAGAATATATTTATTTAGATTCAGTTGTATATAAAACATGTGCAGTATATTAGCAACCATACTTTAATCTATATTTTTCACTCCCTATGCCTGTCGAGTAGGCGGCATATTCACACACCCTTATAGGAGGGTATATTTCATAGAGGGTTGTAACACAAATGTCCCCCTGAGCCTAGGTTGTAGAAGACTCGCGATGGGGTCATTGTTCCCGTCCTAGAGAACTGAATCTAGGACCGAACCACGTGGCTCCTCCACGCTACCAACGTATAAACATTGGTCTTTGTCTGACTGAAAGTTTCAGTTTACAAATAACAATTATCAAGTAAAATTTATGTGTTGTGTCACCTTGTCCGTAACACTTGACTTTCAAAAGAGAGACATGCGCATTAGCGATTTCTTTTACGTCGATCGTAAACTGTTATAGTTAAGGTTGCATAATATAATTTACGAGTATATTTCACAGTAAAATTAGCTGAGGAAATTTTAATGTTCGCATATATACTGATTTCCAAGGAAGAAAAACATTGTATTCACCTATGTGTTTACCATCTATTTAAATACAAATGTAAATGTGCGTTTGTTCGAAATCGATAATCTAGGAAAGTTCTTCACCGATTACTTTGAAATTTTGACACAAACTTTCATTTGAATTCAAGGTTGTTTTTATATACTTTTTGAAAAACTGTAGTATCTATTAAACATAAAAGCATCAAAAAATATACTCGATATTTAACAAAAATAAAAGCGCCATTACATATGGTTCTTTGCTATAATAATAACAGTAGTCAGCTGTTTCCTAAAATATATCCTTTATCAGATGATTTCAAACTTAAAACAAGTATTTGTGTATCTAACTTTTAAGATGGGGTTTTGTAAACAAAGCTATCTGTTGTAACTGTTGATACCAATATTAAAAAAGCTAAAATTTGATTGTTTGCATGTAGGGGGTAATCTCTGGAACTACTGAACCGATTGAATTTTTTTAATAAAAAGCAACACTATCCCTGAGTAACATAGGCTAGAATTCGTATTCATAAAAGCATTTTTTATTTCAATATTTGTAAATTTAGTCGGGACAAATTAACAGGATCAAGTTGGGCGTTAAAACCCATACGAAAGAGTCTAACAGCTGTTTAGGCCTAAACCAATAAATAAGCAACATTATGAAAAACTAAAAAACGATAATTGTAAAATGAAACTTATATCATTCAAAACGTGCTGTGCACAGGTGTGCACAAAAACATAAATTATGTGTTTATGATGCCGTTAAGGCAGGTAAAATAAATTAAACATAATTTTAAAAACTGATGATCCAACACATATATTTCTTGAATGTATTTACATAGCAACCAATTGAATACAATAACATGTAAAGCAGTTGATTCGGACGTCCAGCGAAGTACAAAATGATATTTTAAGTTAGACCTAGACTGAACCAACTCATGTTTCAACACACACAATGCAATACAAACTTGCATTATGGAATTTTAAAACAAGAAAAAACTATGTTACATCCAAATTAAAAATAAATAAGACGCATTTTAATTTAATAGTAGGCATATTTATTAATAATATACGGTAATTGATAGTGAGTAACAGCTGATTTCAAAATATGAAACAATTATTTGTATTTCTAACTTTTTGGTTAGGTTTTTGAGTGTAGACGGGGTCTTTTAACCTTTATTATAACTGGTGTTATAAAATATGCGAAATAATTTGATTTTAACATTTAACATTATTTACCATCTTAGCTTTGGGGTTATTATTAATTCCACACCTTTATTATAAATAAAACATAACATGTTTTTAGAAGGTTCCATCGGGGCTTGGCGTGCGGAGCCAACCACTTATTACATTATTTTTTATTTTCCTTATAAACTTTTTTTACCCAAAAGTTCCATATTTACCAATGTGTTTCTTACTTTTAAATACAGGACATAACACTAAAACTATCCGCCTACCTCCTTCATACATTTATTTCGTCATTTATTTTTAACTATTGGCTCTGCCCCTGTTCGCTTCGCTCGCCTTTAATTTTTTCATGTTTTTAAATAGGAGTTCCTATGAAATGATGATTGATTAGGATAGAGGCACTTGGATCTAAGTTGTGTGGTTTTGGAAGCTGTGACTTGTACATTTGTAAGACATAGAGCGACATAGACACGCAATATCCCTAAAATTTGTCCACAAAATCCGTAATTTTGTCCATAATTTTTAAATTTTTATAACAGGAATTTTAAATATTTTCGGAATTATAAATAGCCTAAACTATTCCCTGATAAGTCGTCTACATATTGAAGAAAGTTTCGTAAAAATCGGTTCAGCAGTTCCGGATATTAGCCCGGCCAAACAAAAAGATAGATAGATAGACAACAAAATTATAAATGTGCATTTAGGTTTGGTAATGTGTGAATAACCATATGAGCTTAGAAAAAAGCTTATATTTTGATAACGCAGAAAGACACTTCAATTTTATTTATAGCCCCTAGATAAATTTGTATGATTAATGATAATTTCAAAGCTGAAATTAACAAATAGTTTTCAAAATAATAAGAACTACATTTACGGTTGAAAAGAACCAACACGACTTATTCTAAAAATCTGAGATAAAAATGGTAGCAAAATAGAGACTGCAATGTAAAACACCCTACTGCCAATTTAGAAATATGTCAATTAATATTGTGTGGTTATAGTAGGTTCTATGTATTTTAAATTGATAAATATAATTTTGTACTATTCAACGCTTAAATTAATTTTCCCTTTATTCCCTATAACTTCATGTAATTTTACTCAAATTCAAATTACATAGTAGATTGTGTACACAATTTCCGGATATCTGCACTCTACAAATTTTACTCACTGAAACATTTTCAATTAGGAAAACGTATCCGCAAGTTTTGCCCGAGTGCAATGACCTACCTAAACAAACTGGAGGTAATTTAAAAGTTAAAATCGTATCGGAAGTTAGTTGGAGAGAGGGTGGAAACAGACAAGACTGTTACAACCCCATTGCGGCTTCCGGTTGGCTTTAACTCAATTCCGGAAGTATATAATTAGTGTTTATTTGCAGTCTGTAATAATTGTTATAATGTAATTAAGACATGTATGAAATTATACTATGCAAAAGTCGTAGAGTGCAAGTATTTTTGTTTACGTTTATTATTAGTAGATCAATTGCAATTAATATTTTTACTAGTAAGCCCCCGTGACAAATCACAGGCTGATTAATTAGATACACATCAGAAATACATCATTGTTATACAAAATACTATTTAAAAACAACACACTTTATCTAGGCCTACCTAACTGTAGGCCTACTTATGGGGATTTTTAACTCGGTAATTGTGTACAATTATAAGGATTAATTAACTGTAGGCCTATTTGTTAAAATTTTGTATTTATGTACGTTATTGTATATTTAAAGAAATATACAAATATTATCTTTGAATTACATTTTATTTCAAATTGATTCAAATGATTTAGAAGTTATTAATTAGGCCTATACTGAAGAAATTAATAATCGAATATGTTTATATGTTATTCGAACATGTACGAAAGTTTCCAAAGTTAAACGAATAGGTATTTCTTCTTTAAATTTGTATAAACGAATATTTTGATGATAAAGGGATGTATTTATATACAGTTTATAACCTAAAAGCAAATATTATAACGTACTATAGCATACATTAGTTCTATAACTATAAAAAATGTACTTCATAAGAAATTATAGGCTAATGATTGAAGTTGTAAACATAACCCCAAAGTATAATCTACGCTGGGTTTGTTTGTGTATAACAGATGATGGGTGAAATCAGCTGTTATATGTTACTCACGTACGTACACTCGCTGGAGGGGTTGATTAAATCCTCCACAACTCGAATATTTACACGTAGAAAATTTTTAAGTAACAGGGTTTGAAGATTTTGGACAAAGTATTTTTTTAAAAAAAAAACCTCCCAACAATATTTAAACGAATTGTAATTTTTATCGCATTCCTGATGTTGGAAAGAAAAGATAATATATACAAATTGATTTTTTAGTTAACTACAAACTGCTAATACAAAATATAAAAAAAATTAAAACTTAAATAATGTTTGAACTGTATTTCATAAAAACGTATCATTGTCCCTGACACGTATGCAACAGTTTATGCATTAACTGACGGATTTTGCTGTTTCATACTTGATCATCGTTAGCAGCAATAAAGTATAAAAGTATAATCTGTTGGACTATAAATTAAAGTTGTAAACATAACCCCAAAGTATAATCTACACTGGGTTTGTTTAAATATAACAGATGATGGGTAAAATCAGCTGTTATATTACGTGTTACTCACGTACGTACACAAGTTCGGACGTACACTCGTTTTTATAGGGGTTGATTTCAATTAATATTTTCATTAATTGTACTGCATGTACTTGAATAACGCGATTTGCGAAGAACACCAATCAGCATTGCGTCATAAAAGTGCAGATATTTAAATTCCAAAGAGTACATTTACCAAATTTTGTAACGTAACTTGATACTTGCTTCAATAAGGCGGTGTCGGGTCCGGTTCGGACAAAAAGGTTATCAATGAAGTTTATAGTCCAATAATACGTTATAAATAACTACCGTATTGAGCTTGACTTGTGCGAAGATATACTTGGTAGAAGAAAACCTGTACATAGAATATCACAACTGATACGTTTATTAACTCAAAAGCGTTTCAACGACAAAGTCACCATCTTTAGTGATGCACGAGGTACAATAGTCAAACTATAACTAAAGTGCGACTAAGACAATATTAAATAAAGCTCAAAAAAATAAATCAGTTCCATGTCGTTCTTTTTGTAAAATGCATACATATAAATATAATTGAAGCGTGTGCCTGTGATTTCAAAATATATGTTTTTTTCTAAGCTCATATATAGTTCTTCAAACATTACCAAAACATAAACACACATTTATAAATTTTGAATTTGTCTGTTTGTTTTCCCGGGCTGATCTTCGGAACGGCTGAACCGATTTTGACGAAACTTTCATCAACATGCAGAGTACTTTTCAGAGAATAATTTAGGCTATTTTTATTCAAAAAATATTTAAAATCCAGTTAATATATTGAAATAAAAGGAAAAATTATGGACAAATGTTGGGGATATTGCTTGCCTATTTCGATCTACGTCTTACACTATGCTCAGGTCACCAGCTACCCCCACCACCCAACTTACATCCAAACGTCTTACACTATGTTCAGGTCACCAGCTACCCCCACCACCCAACTTACATCCAAGTGCCTTTGTCCTAATCAATCATGATTTCCGTAAAAATTCTTGTTAAAATGTTAAAAAATGTAAAAATTATGGATAAAATTTGGGATTTTGTGGTTTGCATTGGCAACACCGTATGTCAGCGCAGGGGCAGAGCCTCTAGTATACATTACTAATAACGTTTGTAACTAAACAAAGTCAAAGTAGTTAGAAATTGTCTTCGACTATTTTTGTCTAATGCGATGATATGAAACATTACATTTACAAGTGTTATAAACTAATTCAAATCTAATTATATTATCGTTACGTTGTTACATTTTCAAATAGAAATCTATTTGAAAAACCCCAAGAAGAAGAGTAAACAACGACACGAATTGTCACAAACAAAACCTGTAATAGCCAAAATGCCTGAAGTCAGTGACACAAAGAATTATTATTCTCAGAAACGGACCAATTCTTTATACTTGATACAAGTCCGACAAGACGGTAACGTTGCGTCAGCAGAAATACATATGAAAATAAGAACGACTCAACAAAGGACGAGTACTGTAGTCTTGAAGTGAGCGGAATAGTTGGCGATAAGTTCGTTAACCGCTACCGTAGTAGAGACACGCGAGATGGGCGACCTTGCACCTCTTCCCTAGCGTTGCTTTGTCGGGAGGATGTCTGTGGGCTAACGTGGCAACTTTGTTACACAGCTTTATACGGGGTCTTGACTTGTGCAATAAAACTCTTTTTCGTGTTTTAAATTTAAAAAAAAAAACGCGCATGAAGAGTTGATATATAATTTGAGAAAATATATTAATTTGTTTACTTCAATAATTTCAAAATGACGAAATATTAAAACTGTTATACAAGTAATACATCAAAATCGTTAATTTAAAAAAGACAAACAAAAAAACACGATTTTATCTAGTAAATTAATAGTTCTTGTCTAATTACAAACCTTCAAAATTAGATCATTGCTTTCTTTTAGTTACGTTAGTCCTACTTCAAAAATCGAATTCATTTTTTATTTTCTAAAATATTTGAAAGTTTTGTGATTTAAAATATGCAATACTAATAACCCAAGGAATTCCCTGTTTCTCGCCATGAAACGCACTTTTATTAACTATATTTTCTAGCCACAATGTTTCACTTTCTTTCTAATCTAACAAATGTCTTCGAACTTCAGTAAAAAACCTTTGCAATACCGTTAGTTTTAAACCAATGTTTCTATAAATATACATTTGTTCTCAATACAGTAAAGGTCTATAGTCTAACAGATTATATTTTTATACTTTATTGTTACTAACGATGATCAAGTGTGAAAGAGGAAAGTCCGTCAGTTAATGCATAAACTGTTGCATACGTGTCAGGGGCAATGATACATATTATTTAAGTTTTCGTTTTTTTCATATTTTGTTTTACCAATTTGTAGTTAAACTAAAAAATCAGTTTGTATATATTATTTTTTTCCAACATCAGGATTGCGATAAAAATTGCAACTCGTTTAAATATTGTTGGGAGGTAATTTAAAAAAAAAAGAACTTTGTCCAAAATCTTCAAACCCTGTGACTTTAAAATTTTCTACGTGTAAATATTCGAATTGTGCAGGATTTAATCAACCCCTCCAGCGAGTGTACGTACGTGAGTAACATATAACAGCTGATTTCACTCATCATCTATAATACTTAAACAAACCCAGCGAAGATTATACTTTGGGGTTATGTTTACAACTTCAATCATTATAATTTCTTGTGAAGTTGACTTTTTAAATATAAGTTATAGAACTAATGTGTGTTATAATACATTTGTTATAATAATTATTATAATATTTATAATAATTATAAATACAACCTTTTACCATCAATATATTTGTTTATACAAATTTGAAGATGATATACCTATGTGTTTATTTTCGGAAACATTCGTACATCTTCGTATAACATATAAACATCTATTCTTAATTTCTTCACTATAATATTAATAACTTCTAAATCATTGACTGATATATCAATATGAAATAAAAAGCAATTAAAAGATTATATTTGTATCTTTCTTTAAAATATATAATAATGTTCATAAATATTTTTTTTAACAAATAGGCCTACGGTTTTGTATTCTTTATAATTGTTTACATCTACCGAGTTAAAAAATAAATTCCCGTCATCATAGTTAGTTATTTTTTAAAATTATGTATATCTGATGTGTACGGGGCTTACAAATACATTTTATGTTTTAAAAAGAGTTTCTGGCCAACTTGTGGAAAATTTAGCTTAACTTTGTAGATTTTTGTTAGATATTAACAAAATGGGACCTTTAATTATTTGTGCACTTTTTTCAATCCTTGCAGAAGTGTGATCCACACGGAGTACCATCGCATGCTGAAACCTCGCTTATTATTTGCTCACCGATTTCATATTGCCACGATAAGGCCTTAACCACGTGCTTCCGGTAAAACAGGAAACGCCGATTGCACCCTAAAACAATACGACAGTTCTCACTGAGCCACGGTAGATAGCCCTTACCCATATCGCGGCGTCAGATCCTCATTGTTGGCAAGTGTAGATCCGTTACAAGGTAATAGAGCGCCATCTTGCTACGGTCGTTCACCCCACAGCGCGCTTCACTTTCAATGGGCGAACTATTTCAGTTATGTGAATTGTCTCTTGGTACATTAGCACTGTAGAAGATCTTGAATCGAATTAAAAACCCTCCGGGACTTTTAGTCGGAGCAGTTCGTCATTCGGACCGACTGCAAAGCAGGATTAGTGTTTCGACCGCGGAGTAAAACTGGTTTTGCGAAGGTAAACAGTAAGATAAGTATGAAAATAAAGACGGAGAATTCTTATAATTAGTACGAGAGTTGTAGATGTAAAAGAAAATATAGCTTAAAAGAATAAATATAAAGCGTAGTAGATCATAAAAAGACTGCAGATAATAATTGACATTAAAATCTTAACGAAAGAAACACAACAGTTAATATAAAAAACAAATATAAATAGAAGCTAAAAGAAGAGGTTGTTAAATGAAGAAGAATTAATAAGGATAAAATAAACTACTATGAAACAAAAGAGAAGACATTTAAAAGGTAAACGTTTTAAAATTACCAGATTAAACTAAAT
This sequence comes from Philaenus spumarius, assembly GCA_018207615.1. NCBI lineage: Eukaryota > Metazoa > Arthropoda > Insecta > Hemiptera > Aphrophoridae > Philaenus > Philaenus spumarius. Next base: position 174,871 of record JAGFPH010000005.1, read on the forward strand.
GTCCCAAGGATAAATAATATAAAAAAGTTGAAATAATAGAAAACATTATTAAAAATAATGCAGAAAATAATAAAAATAAAAACGATCAAATAAACTGATTTATAAATTAAAAAAAAAAATAAAAACATGAGATTGTGCATAAAAAGTAGAAATAAATAGTAGATTTAATTACACTAATATTAATAATAGAAAAGCGAAATAAAGTGTAGAAAAAACTCGTATTTGAAGTGATTGTTTTACCATCGTAAGATAAATTGTTTTTTTAGTGAACATTGTTGAACAACAACAATAATTAAAAATCAAACAAAACAAGTGCACGATGTTTCTAAACAACAACGAAGACGAATTAATAACGATAAAATAATTAACTAAGAAAAATAAAAGAGCAGACATTTACAAGATAAAGGTTTCAAAAATACCAGATTTGACTAAATGTTCCAAGGATAAATAATACAAAAAAACAGAGGTTTTAATACAATGATTATAAATAATACAGAAAATAATAAAAATAAAAAACGATAAAATAAACTGATTTATAAATTAAAAAAATATAAAATATAAATAAAAACATGAGACTGTGCAGAAAAAGGAGATATAAGTATAGAATTAATTTACACTAATATTAATAGTAGAAGAGCGAAATAAAATTTAGAAAAACTCGTATTTCAAGTGATTGTTTTACTATCGTAAGGTGATTGTTAGTGAAAATTGTTGAATAACAACTTATGAAAAGATATTAAGCACTCGACATTGGGTTTCTTAGAAAAGTCGATAAATTACTAAATTTTATTACTTCGAGAAATATCATAAAAACAATTTTTACTTGGAAGTCTTGGAGTCGTGGAGGTATTGAGCCGAGTAGTCAAAGGAAATACCCCGCGAGGTGTAGGACATAGGGTATTCCCGTAGTCATGCGGATAACCTATACAGGCAGGGGCGATAGTCTCAAGGCCGATAATTATGGATTTCCCATATCTCTGATGAATTGATATAGCACTCGAGTTGTATTGTTGATGTCTATATAATAATACAGTACTATTTTAATTGATCTATACTAATGTTATAAAGAGGTAAAATTTTTTTGTATGTAGGGGGTTATCTCGGGAACTACTGAACCGATTGAAAAAAAATAGTTTTACTAATAAAAAGCTACACTATCCCTGAGCAACATAGGCTATAATTCATTTTGATAAAAACTTTTTAAATTTCAATATTTGTAAATTTAGTCGGAAAAAATTCTTAGGTCAGGACTAGACTGATGAACCAACACATGTAATTACATTTATTAACTCAGCAACCAATTGAATAAAATAAGAGATAAAACGGATGTTTGCTCTAATATTTCCATTAACAGGTGATTTAAATCTTTGAAGCAATTATTTGTATTTCTATCTTTTAGGTTAAAATATTTTATAACTGCTGCAATAAAATATACGAAATAATTTGCTTTGAACATTTAACATTATTCACGATCTTAGCTTTGGGGTTATTATTAATCCTACGCCTTTATTATAAAGAAAACATAGTATGATTATGTGAATAGAAGGTACTAACGGGGTTGGCGTGCGGGGCACGCAGGAGTTTCCCCTAGTTGTATTATACGAACACAATAACTTTTAAATTCGAACAAAATGATAAGACAGGTCACCATATAAAATTCTTAGGTTAGACGAATTACCATAGCAACCAATTGAATAAAATAACAGATAAAAACAGCTGGTTGCTCTAATGTTTCCATTACCACCTGATTTCACACTTTGAAGCAATTATTTGTATTTCTAACTTAAAGGTTTGGTGTCATAAAAGTGAAGTCCTGAGCCTTGCTGGTTCCTTTAATAGTATATTGTAAAAGCTTAGCAGTTATGTATATGTCCAGTAATGGGAAACAAACCATGCAAAGTTTATTTACGCAAGTTAAAAAGTAGTCATGAACTTGTAATTTAATTTTGCATATAATATTTGTAACAAAAGTTGAGAAATATTTCAGTTTTAATATATGTTTTACAAAAAAAAAAAAAATAGTTTTCCCCGTCACGTCGCCAGGAAAAGTCGGAAAAATAATATTCTTTCATAATAATTATTAATATAAGAGGAAACTACTGTCATTATTACGAGGTTTCGTTAAAATTATCTCCCCACTTGATAACGTGTCACCCCGACCAATCAATCAACGCGGCAACAGAACAACAATCAGTTCATGACACCAGAACAACCTTTGAACAGATAATCGGAAACGTAAACAGACAAGTTGCGCGCGCATCGGGGAATACCCGACGTTCCATTAAATCCGATCTTTCTTCAGAGAAACGATTCTTTCATATTCATACGAGGAAAAGTTGGAATTCTTGTGAAGGCAGATCAAGTTTGAAAACGCAAAGAATATTATATTTCAAGGGCATTTCCTGCTTATTTATTCAAATAGGTGTAATGCGATGAAGCGTTGGAGGAAAGTTGGTCTAGGATTGTTTAGTTTGTTTACCGTTGGAATAAGCTAATCAAAGGCGAAAGTGGAAATTAGCTTACTGAACCACTTACAATTATTTTATTTAGCTTTTAATTTATTTCCAAATTTATTTGGAGGACAGTACCAGCCTCGTACATATAATTGGAAACCAAACGGGACTGACCTTTTAATTATACAGCTCGTAAAACGCAATTACCTGCTTTGTCTTCTTTGTTAGCGAATGTTTGTGAGCTGTTGCAGTGACCCTTTATGGTTTACCTAAGGTCGCGTGAGTAAATGAGCACCGATCAAGGTTCCCAAAACCGTTTGGGGTGTCTCACGGAGAAACTTTCAGGACGTGTTCTACTAGTGAAAATAAAGAAAAAAGTGTTTGTAATCATAGGTTTGTAAATGCTTCGTTTTCCAGATATCCGCCATTTTGTTGTTTACAAAATAATTCATATCTAGAGAACGGGTCGATTGATTAAGTTCAAACTTGGCACAAAGTTCAATCTAACAAAGATCTTTGTCAAAAGAAATAATCGATTCTATCCAATGATACGTTTCAAAATGGCGGCTGTTTGAAAATTTCAAACCTAAATTACTCGAAAACCGTACATTTTAACAAAAAGTGTCAAGACAACTCTTTTGTAGCCCTTTTGATTCCCTATCGGTTGGTGTAATTGTCAAAACAATCGGACGAAGGATAATAGTTAAGTTATGTGTAATAATTGGTTTGTTCAACCTGGCGTTCTATACCAACACAGTGAACACAGCAATATTGTACTGTATGTACATTTGCTGTCATTAGCTTTAACTTAGTCTTTATATGTATAGGCCGCATTTTAAGTCAAATTTGGTTGTCTAAGTAGTTGGACCAGTTCCTTGGCCAAAAAACTATTTCTTGGAATTTTTCGTACTAGAATGAAACTGTTTAGGGTTTTATTTAAACAAATATATGTAGTATATCATTATGATTATTTTGTTACACGACTTTATTAGCTCGCTTGATTCCCCCAAAATCGAACAAAACGTAAAATACCATGAAAGTACAAGGAGGGGGGGGATGAAACTGCGAGTGAAACGAAGCTGTCCATAACCCAAGGTTAAGAGGTTGAGATGTAAACTAGCAAAACGAGTTTTCCCACTGCAAGTGGAACGAAAAAAATTTACTAATATATTTTGTACACACAGATAGCTATCCAGCGCCTTTGTGAGTAGACCAATTTCCCAAATAGTTGGTCGACACCCTAAAACATATAAATAAAATTTTGGAAATTTGCTGAACTTACGACACCGGTTCAGCTACGTGGTCGAATTATCTTCTTTGCAGACCTTAAACGGTAAAACATCAGAATGTCTCCTTATATAGGTGACGAAAAAATTATTCGGTACGCAGGGTGCGAAGAGATTGTAGACACGATTAGGGGGAGTACTGAGAGGGAGGCGACCCCTATCTAGTCCTAGAATAGGGAACAAAGAACGAAGTTTCTGACGTGACCGTTAGGACCTTTGCTCGTTCAACAAACGGACTCCCACGAGACTGAATATTCGGTATTGGAATGTCGTTACACAGTCACCAGAACCTCCACAGCTACAGCAAGCAAGTGAAGCTACGGGAAGCGTTACATCAATACGGCCCTTGTTAGTATACGTTATAATGATCCAAATATTTAATAATAAATCAAATAAACGGTACCAGAATCTGGCACCTACTTTCTCACACGTTTAAATTATTAAACAGATTCACTGTGACTTCATAATTGTATTAAAGTAGGTGAGAGGATACATTAAAGTAGGAGAGTAACTAATAAATATTATTATTATTATTATTAGCTAAAGAGAAAACTATTCGGTCGATTTCGAACAAATTTGCACCAAACATGTCAATTAGACCTATATAGATGCACGAAAAAAGATTTTGAAAATTTTGTATCAACAACCCCCTTTTTGGCCAAAAAACCCAAAAAATAAGTTATTATTATCAGCTAAACGAGAATTTTTTAGAAGATGCGGTTTTTTGCATATGGTAGGGTACATTAAGGGCTACGAATAAGCCAAATTTGATCAAAATCGTTATAGCCATTTTTTTATAAAAATGGGACGAATGGGACCCGACGCCGACGTTTGAAACTCGCACAGCATTAATCTAGTCAATGTAGGCTACATAAATAATATAGTTGTGATTGTTGACTTACCACCAGTGCCTAAAACTTTGAGCAAGTCGAAGCAGGACATGTCCACTCGTCCCGCGCTCGTTAGGTTAACTGAAACAAATAGAAAACAAATACTTATATTAATATCGACAAAGAGGTAACTGAAAGACAATAAATTGTAACATTGTAGGCATTCCAAAGAAAGCTAGTTTACTAGCGAATCTCCAAAGGCAGATGAGCTATTGCAGTGTCCCTTACGGCAAGACCTTTCGGGAGTAGTAAATGAGCACCGATTATGGTCCCCAGAACACGTTTTGGGGTGTCATTAAAATGCACATGTATATACGTGTTCGCACTCTAACGGCCGCATTTTAAGTCTGATTTGGTCCAAATTCGGTACACGCTGGTTGTCCAAGTCACTCGGATGAGTTCACGCACTAGCCAAAAAATCCAACACCCGCAATCACGTTTTTTGACAGGAAGTAACCGTTTTTTTTTTTAGATTTTTAGTTCGAGAATGGAACGTTTTTTCGGTTTTTGTCTAAAAAAATAAATGTAGGCTATTATTCTGCACATTTTATTTTCGTACACGACCTTATGGCTAGCTTGGTTCCCTTAAAATTCAAAAAACACGTGGTCCATATCCACGTGAGGAATTTTACCGAGAGCATCTTCTGATCCGAATTCTACGCTGCGAGCGAAGCAAAGCAGTCCATAAACCAAGGCCGCCAGGTCGAGGTGTAAACTCGAAAAACAGTTTTCCAATGCGAGTGCAACGAAGGAGCGCGTGAGTCGAAGCTGGAGGCTTAGGTGCGAACAAATCCTACTATATTTCGTACACATAGGCAGCTATTCAGCGCCTTCAAGAATAGACCAATTTCTGAAATAGTTGATTGAAACCCTAAAAAATATAAACTTACTTTTGAAAATCCGCTCAACTCACGTCAGCGGATCAGCTGCGTGGTCGTATTATATTTATTAGTTAACTATTTGAATTATCACAGTTTACGCTGTAATAATAATGTAACATAATATAAATATTTTGGTTAGTATTAATGTAAAATGCTTTTCAGTAGCGAGTTGTTACATACAAAGCATATCGAAGACAAAGAAATAGAAACGCTATTAGATAAAACTGCTACATATACTACATTATAGTAGGAGGCATTACAAACGCGTTGAAACTACTTCGGAAATTATTGAAATTACCGAAATGACTTGAAAGGGGACAGATTAGGCAAAACAGATGCATTATTACCTTCGCGTAGCCTACTCCACACGCCCCGGGGGTAGTCCCATTATATCGTTGGTCTTATTTTAAAATCCAACAAAACAGTTCATTTACGATGTTATTTAGGACGGAGTGTGGTTTGAAAGAACCCGTCTCCGAAAGGGTCGTTCGCTTTGAAAGGCTTCAACCCTTCTTGAAAGGGGGTCAATAGTCCCTGCCTTATCCGTTTAATCGTTCAGGGAAATGTAGAAAGTCATTTGTCAAACATTTCTGGCAGGATTGTGTAATCAGTTTGTAGATAAGGCGGGAGGGGAGTAGACTACTTGGGTTTTCTTAATTTGTAGATTGTGGACCGCACACTTAGATTAGGGAGGCCAACTTAGTAAAACATTTCCTTATTACATATTCTTTATTTACAACGCTTGAAGAAATGAGGTTATCAAAAAATAATTCGAATAAGCTTTAGTCAAAACTTAGGCTAATAATTTAATGCTTGATAATAAACAATGAGACCTAGCGTGTTTAGCACGCATACCCACGTGCTCACTTCTTTCGCATAGTAGTACCATTTTAACTTGTGTCTAATAAGAAATAATTTGAGTTTGTGCAAAATCAAAGCATTGCCAGCGACTTAGTTTATTAATTTGTATAAAAAGAGTCCTTTGTGTAATATACTAGGTATCCCACATAAGTAAAGTGCCAAAATTCGGGAACTGGTTCTATGGGTTAAAATTTAAAAAAATCATATAAACACAGACCCGAAAACTCTTTGTTTTCCATATATCCATCATTTTTTTTTTTTACAAAATAGTTCATATCTAGAGAACGGTTTCACTTATTGAGTTCCAAATTGGCATAAAGTTTAACGTAACAATGGTATATCTCAAGAAAAATAAGCGATTAAATCAAATAATGCGTTTGAAAATGGCGGCTGTTTGAAAACTTCAAACCTAAATTACTCAAAAGGCGTTCGTTTTAACAAAAAAAATCAGGATACCTTTTTTGTAGCCCTTTTGGTTCCATTTCGGATGGTGTAACTGTAAAACGATCGGATGAAGGATAATAGTTTAGTTATGTGTAATAATTGATTTGTTCAACCCGGCATCCTATACCAACACAGTAAACACAACATTTGCCTTTACCTTAGCTATTATTCTTCAACAGATTGATTTTAAACTTACACCTTCCGATAGGGAATCAAAAGAGCTACAAAAAAGGTCTTGAAATCTTTTTGTTAAAATGTACGGTTTTGAGTAATTTAGGTTTGAAATTTTCAAACAGCCGCCATTTTGATTGGATTGAATCGCTTATTTTTCTTAAAATATATCATTGTTAGTTTAAGCTATATGTCAATTTTGAACTCAATCAGTAAAACCGTTCTCTAGATATGAATTATTTTGTACAAAAAACAAAATGGCGGATATCTGGAAAACGAAGATTTTTCGGGTCTGTGTTTATGTGATTTTTTTTTCTTATTTTGACTGATAGAACCATTCCCCGAATTTTGGCACTTTACTTATGGGACATCCTGTATATTTACAACAAAAAACTTAAAATAATTGTATCATTAGATGATTCGGTATCAGTTACGTTAACCATCTTATGCCTATGGTCCCTGTATATGGAATTGTATAATTTTAATTGAGACAATTTCGTTTGTACTTATTTGGTTAGATTAGTATTGAAACAAAGTGGCGTATAATCCTACAAAGCACGATCCAAACAATAGCCTTCAAGACGTAAACAACGTACTTTTATTTTGATAATATAAACAAGGCATAGACAACAAAAACATCGGGCAAAATGATCAAACCTTTGAATGGGATGGCAGTATAGTTTCGGTCTTGAGTGTACTATCGGAAGTGATAACATCGAGCTGTATTGTCCGTACTGATAACATTACTTGCTCGTACTTGTGGATGACACTTTGTTTTACATTTTGATAACACGAGAGTTTTAATAGTCGATGAAACTGATAAGATTGTGCTGTCACATTTACTGCTGATGTAGGCGGTTGCTGTATTACGTACAACATCGACAATTTATTTTATACTAGTGGACCCCGCTATTGCTTGGTTTACTTTTAAGGGTGGTTATCCCGGAAAGACTTAAGTAATAGAATTGCAAATGTTTGCTTCATATATATGAACTAGCAGGCCCGATCCGGCTTTGCACGGATAGACAAATCAAAGTTAAATGTATATTAACAAAAAATATATTATATCAATAAATATATTACACTATGTATTTCTTATGGGAATTTTTAGTAACTTTGACCTTCCCTAAAATTTTAAATTTTTTTAAACCCTTTCTTAGCATCTAGATCTCTAGAGGAAGCTACATACCAAATTTCATTCCAATCCGTTCTGTGGTTTTTTTTAGTAACTTTGACCCCCCCCAAACCTCCCCTAAAATTTCAAATTTGTTGAAAACCTTTCTTAGCGAGCACTTACGGGACTAGGGGAAGCTAATTTCATTCCAATCCGTTTAACGGTTATGGAGGAATCGTGATTTAGTAACTTTGACCCCCCAAACCCCCCCATAAGATTTCAAAATTATTTAATCCCTTTCTGATCAGCATCTGCGGCCCTAGAGGAAGCTACATACCAAATTTCATTTCAATCCGTTCAGTAGTTTTAGAGAAATCGTGATTTAGTAACTTTGACCCCCACCCAACCTCCCCTAAAATTTCGAATTTTTTTAAAACCTTTCTTAGCGAGCACCTATGGCCCTAGGGGAAGCTACATACCAAATTTCATTCAAATCCGTTCAATGGTTTTGGAGAAATCGTGATTTAGTAACTTTGATCCCCACCCAACCTCCCCTAAAATTTCGAACTTTTTGAAAACCTTTCTTATTTAGCACCTATGGCCCTAGAGGAAGCTACATACCAAATTTCGTTCCATCCGTTCAGTAGTTGAGAACTCGTGATCAGTGAGTCAGTGGATTTGGCTTTTATATATATATAGATTAAGAATAATATTATAGTTTGTAGGAATTTAGTGCAATTTATTTTGTATTGCATAGGGGGTACCTACCACAATCGAATATTTCTGCTTGTAGTGACCATATTCTCTAAAACAATCCTGGTACTAACATGTGTAAATTGTGAAATTTCAGTGAAATTTGTTGAATAGTTTTAGAGAATATAAAAAAAGTGGATTATTATGCAATTTTAAGGGTAGTTATTCCATTTCATCCTTTTGGTTTAAGTAATCAAATGCAAATGGTTTTGTATATCCCTTAAAAATAATATTACATAATTTTAGCTTTACAACTTGTAGGAAGTTAGTTTAATTTCAACCCCTTAGACCGAATTAATTGTAACGTCTAAACACTCCGTAATGGTATGGATAAAGAGGATGGATTTTTAGCAAATGAGAGTGAAATAGAGTTTGTTGTGGACATTCTGTGCATTTAAAGTTTGACCAACAGGGTATTTAGGGTACTACTGAACTAATATTTGTTCAAACTCATTACTTTAGACTTTTAATAATTATTCTCAGTAAGATATGGAGGGCGATATCAGTAAGACGCCTATGTAGTCTAAAGATGCAGGGCGGCTGAAAAGTCTGAGAACGGCATATATCGTATATAAAGAACAATTGAAGGTATGTGATTGAGGAACCTATTCAATGTAAAAATACTTTTTTTATTAAGATGTCAAAAATTTGATCCGCTATATTAGATCCGCAATTTAAAAAAATAATAAATATCACAAGTACAAACAATTTAAGTTTTATTTATTTATTGTTTATAGCTTGTTTATTTATTGCAATCTTCTGTGACATTTATTATTATTATTATTGCTCATTATTGTTCAAATTGATGTACACTAAATACCTTATGATTTTATCGTTTGATAATGTTTAATTTTATTCAACATTAAAATTTGATACGTAAGAAGTTTAATGAAATTTATTTAATTTTTACAATAAATGATACGATTCAATGTAAATAAATGCATATACCTTCAGAACAGTTTTCACCATTGATTTTGCCTTAAAATTCTACATTGAAATGATTCATCACGTGACCACTTTCCTATTTAAAAAAAGTTACCTTCAAAATGGCGGACCACAATTTTGACGTCTTAATAAAATGGTATTTTTACATAGAGTATGTTCCTCAATCACATTTACCTTCAAATGTTCTTTATATACGAAATATTAAGCCGTTCTCAGACTTTTCAATCACCCTGTATTTCAATCTCGATAATTAACTCCACTGAGAACGAACCAAAGGAATAAATAGAAATTCCAAATCGGTTTACCATTATTATCTGACTTGAGATTAATTCTACATGACATGTTTTCTTTTTAATATTTCTTATCAATACAAAATTTAAAGTATTAACTAAATTAAAGGAGAGCCACCGAAAAACTATAACCATAAGTGATTTCGCTTTATTGCAACTGACCTCTGAATTAATATATACAGTACTTGAAGAATAAACACAACTAAATACGTTACATCAATTTGTGCTTTCGTTAAGTCTATAACAAAAAGCGAATTACTAATAAGGATCGAATTTTTATTCTTTCTTATGTCGAAGAATGGAACATACAAAGTATCATCCAATAGGAAGCTATAACCAAGATACTAGTGAAACAGGCGACCTGGAATTGTTGTCCGTAGTCTAATTTTAGTTCGATTCCACCTGCTTACTTGTCTTCTCTACATAGTACAATGCTAAGTTCTTCTTTTGTTACTCTTTAAAAATATGAGTGCGAAAGTTCTTTGAAACGTAAAAGGCGGTTTGTGGTACATCCAAGATGCTGTTTCTTCAAATTGCTTCTTATTTTTGGTTGTATTCCTGAAATATTTATCTCTATCGTTCTATCGAGATTGATATCCTTACACTAAGGAATGCTGGCATTTGAGCTAACCGCTACTAACCTGACTAAAAACATCAGTAACTGAGTAACCGGTACATCTCTGTTTAACACCTTCACTGCTAAGGATGTACATGTGAGCTTGACACTGAACACTATGAGAAGCGGCCGTCACACAGTGCATTGCGTGCTTCGCACGCCAACCACCGAATTGGGAGTATTTTCAATACACAGAGCATTGCGTGCTTAGCACGCGAATTTTAAGCCCATGTGCGTCCGCTTTAAAATATTAGTGACTATTACGTAGAAAGTTTCAAAAATGAAAAAAAGTAATTTCTACTCATTTAGGCTATAAATATAAAAAATAGAAGGCTAGGTCCTAGCATAGGAAATACGAAATTTGCGTAGCACTGAACGTGTGAGGTAAACATTCACTAGTTCGTTTGAAGGATGAGTCACATTAGAAAGCGGTGTGGGAATGCAATTTCCCCACACCCCCATCGCGCCAGGGCGAGGCCAAGTGCCAGGATTCACGCCGATATCTGTACAGATGGATGTTTTGTTTTC
>JAGFPH010000005.1:186112-196350 GCA_018207615.1 Philaenus spumarius
GGATGTTTTGTTTTCATCAGCTGTAATTGATGTTTGTCCAGTTGTGTTTCTTGATTTTTCTAGCATTTGTTGGTTTTGATTTCAACTGTGTTTATTTATTAAACAAAATTTCGTACGCGAATTTGCATTTTATTAATAACCAATTGCATGTGGTCAAAACGATTTTATGCATATATTGTTAACTCAAGCATATTATTTTTAATTTGTAATAGTTTTTCAGCTTACACAATTCCCCAGCAAGAGTTAATTTAACTAAATTAAAAGTGAAAAAACATTTTTAAATAAAAAAGACAGAATAAGTTTTCAAACATAATCTCTTTATCTTTAACAAATTCAAAATTTTAAGCGTATTTTGTTGAGTAAAAATCACGCTACAAACGTAAAAATTATTCAGAAAAAACAATTGATGTCCTTAATAAACTTCTAGTACCTTTATGGGCTTGATCGCTTAAAAAAAGTGAAAACATAGTTTTAAAATACCGAGCCATAAATTCGGATCGGAAATGGCCTGTAATGAAACAAGTTCAACGATGATCATAAACATCATAAAACCGATTAAACGCATTTACGTGCTATAAACTATTGAGTGCCTAATGGTGATAAAATATTTTCGCACGGAGGAGCACAATGTCCGTTTCATTTGTATTGACTTCCTGAAGACTTGCAAGGACAGGTTGAGTGGGGGGGGGGGGGAGATCGGAGCTGACCGGACACGGAAACTATATTCTTCTGCTGCCGGGCCTACTGCAATACTGTACAACCTTCGGTTTCTTGATGCTTTCTAGAATGTCTTGCGCGGCAAACATGTGGTGACGTTATAATTGGGCCAAGCAGAATGCGCACCCTTTGACACAGCTAGCTTTGTTGATTTCGCCCCATAATTGGTAATGTGCATTTTAAATTAATTAAAAACTTTGTATAATAATCTACAATGTGGGTAACTGAAAATAAATTACTTAAAACTTTGGATAATAATCTACAATGTGGGTAACTGAAAATAAATTACTTAAAACTTTGGATAATAATCTACAATGTGGGTAACTGAAAATAAATTACTTAAAACTTTGTGTAATAATCTACAATTTGGGTAACTGAAAATAAATTACTTAAAACTTTGGGTAATAATCTACAATTTGGGTAACTGAAAATAAATTACTTTGACCTGATTTATAAAACAAGAAAAAACACGTAATCGTTTGAGTTTACCATTATTTCAAAACGTTTACCACAACTACTGTTTGGTTTTGAAAGTTTATGTTTCATCTATACTAATATTACAAAGCGATAAAATTCGTTTGTCTGTATGTCGGGGGTAATCTCTATAACTACTGAACCGATTGAAAAAATAGTTTTACTAATAAAAAGCTACACTATCCCTGAGTAACATAAACTATAGTTCATTTTGATAAAAACATTTTAAATTTCAATATTTTGTAAATTTAGTCGGAAAAAATTCTTAGGTTAGGCCTAGACTGATAAACCAACACATGTATTTACATTTATTACCGCAGCAACCAATTGAATAAAATAACAGATAAAACATCTGTTTGCTCTACTATTTCCATTAACTGCTGATTTCAAACTTTGAAGCAATTATTTGTATTTCTAACTTTTAGGTTAGGTTTTTAATAAAGTGCAGACCTTAGCCTTGCCGGTTCTTTTAACCTAAATTATAACTGTTGTTATAAAATATACGAAATAATTTGATTTGATCATTTAACATTATTTACCATCTTAGCTTTGGGGTTATTATTAATCCTACACCTTTATTATAGAGAAAAAATAACATGACTATGTGTATAGAAAGTTCCAACGGGGTTGGCGTGCGGAGCACGCAGTGGTTTCCCCGAGTATAAAATAAAATAAACTAAAGCAGCACAACGTATTTTGGTCTACTTCACTTTGTTACTCAAGTTTACAATACGCTAATAGTTAAACGGAATCCCAGTACGCAGAAGGTAAAGTGGTAGACGCAGTAAAGAGATATTACGTTAATACTGGCCTATATAGTTCGTGGAATAGCATCCATACAACGCATGAGCTTGGCAAAGGTCACTTAGAACATACGTCGTTAAGTTGAGATCGTGTATATTGTAACAAACAAAATAACATTATTAGTAAGTGTGACACATGGGTGTGTGTGGATTGCATACACGGAAGGGGTTCTGATTGGGAGGAAATAAACAGTGTTGTTGCACTAGAGGTACTGCCCCTGCTCGCTTCGCTCGCCATCCCCTTCGTTGACATATGGTGATGCCATTGGAAACTACTAATTCCATAATTTAAATCTTTTTGTAGGGACGATATTCACTAAAACATCCTGATACTAATATGTGTAAATTGTAAAATTTTAGTAAAATTAGTTGAGTAGTTTTTGAGAATATAGAAAAAGTAAGTGGTTATTATTTTATTTTAACAGTAGTTATTCCACTTGATCCCTTTGACATAAGTAATCAAATTGGGAATAGATGTTAAACACAATATTACATATTACATAATTTTAGATTTATAGCTTGTAGGAAGTCAGTTTAATTTATATTTATTGTACAGGGGTAGGAATCCCATTTCAACTCCTTCAAATTGTGAATCTAAACAATCCAGGAACTTACTCAAGCACACTAACAAAATTTCATCAAAACTTATCCAGCCGTTTTGGAGGAGTTTAGTGGCATACACACGCACAGAAGAATTACACCTATATATATATATATAAAGATTTTGCTTTTACTTTCTCAATATACTATAGTATAGAGAAAGTAGCCTATAGTGATCGCGAAAAAATCGATGTTGAGATTTTTGTGGAAATATCCGTTTTGGACTCCCCCCAAAAAAATTGTTTTTACAAAATGTCTGTCTGTATGTATTACAAAGCTAGAGAGAAAACTATTCGATCGATTTCGAACAAATTTGCACCAAACATATCAATTAGACCTGTATAGATGCACGAAAAAAGGTTTTGAAACATTTTGAAAAACAACTCCCTTTTTGGCCAAAAACCCCCCAAAAAATCAGTTATTATCTTTTTATAGAAAAACGGCTAAACGATTTTGATAAAATTTGGCTTATTCGTAGATCTTAATGTACCCTACCATATGCAAAAAACCGCATCTTTTTAAAAATTCTCGTTTAGCTGATAATAATAATAAATTATGTTTTGGGTTTTTTGGCCAAAAAGGGGGTTGTTTTTCAAAATTTAGCAAAAACGTTTTTCGTGCATCTATACAGGCCTAATTGACATGTTTGGTGCAAATTTGTTCGAAATCGATCGAATAGTTTTCTCCCTAGCTAATAATAATAATATTTATTACTTACTCTCCTACTTTAATGTATCCCCTCTCCTACTTTAATACAATTATGAAGTCAAAGTGAATCTGTTTAGTAATTTAAACATGTGTGAAAGTATGTGCCAGTTTCTTGTACCGTTTATTTAGGCCTACCTTGCTTACTAAGGTTTTTTATAATGTTCAACAAACCTATCTTTCAAATCCGTACTTGTATCTTTAAAGGTTGCCGAAGCACACAACAAGGAATCAGCTGTTCGCTTTACTTGTTTGTTTAAGTTAAGGCAACAGTCTGACCTAAATTATCGTACAGAAGAAATGATGTTGAACGCGAACAGATAACAGAACTATAACAATAGAATATAAACCAGATAAGCTTATCTGGGATGAGCTTGCGTAAACCGATGTCAGTGCGTAACCGAACAATGTCGGGCGTTTGACGACATTTTTACAACAATTAGCGGGGCCTTGACAGCCACTCTCGGGCCAACGTTAAAAACCAAGGCCGTTGCAGAGTATAGATCGAGATAGTTGTAGCGAACGTAATCACTATCGATTGTAACATACGTCGACATTTTATGTTGGATCTGTTTTTGGTAAATTTCTCTTTTACTGGTTGTTTTCGTTATAAAGGGGAGTAGAATGATGAACCTACTAAATTCATGTGAAATGGATATAACTCTTTAGTAGAGTTGCTTAAACGCAACTCACATAACTAAGAGATTTTTCTTTCTGACAAGCAAACTATTTGGTTTATAGATTTGCTGCTATTAAAACATTAAATAGTATCTTAATTTGTTTCTTTTTATCATGTTTTAATTATCAATATAAAACTGTTTTTTAAAACATATACAGAGTGTTCATAAAGTCCCTTAACAACCCCCCCCCCCCCATTATTTTTGTTATTGAAAATAAGTTAACAAAACTTTCTATATAACTTCTGTTGCATAAGAGGACAAATTTTTAGACATATGATTTTTGGGGGCTTAAGGGGGTTAAATATTTCAAAGGTCGTGCAATACACCATTGAAAAGCTTATTAGAAGAGAAACACAATGGCGGAAACTAGAGCTTAATATCGTGCTTCGTTTCAAAGTAATGGGCAATCAAAGTTCTGGAAAATAACATACAACCTACTTATTCCTAATATTAACAAATTAATAACCTGCTTTGATGCTATGATAACAATATCATTTTCCAGAACTTTGATTGTCCATTACTTTGAAACTAAGCAAGATACTAAGCTCTAGTTTGCGCCATTCTGTTTCTCTTTTAGTAAGCTTTTCAACGGTGTATTACATGGCCTACCTTTATATTTGACATTTTTACCCCCCCCCCCCCACCTACCCCTCCAAAATCATAAAGGTTCGGATATGTCAAAACATTTGTCCTGTTATGCAACACAATACATATATACAAAGTTTTGTTAACTTATTTTCAATAACAAAAGTAATAAAGGGGGTTAAAGGGACTTTATGAACACCCTGTGCACGTATATAATTATTTCAAGTAAAATTTATTACACAAAAATACTTCAATAAATAATAACATCATGCTTTTTAAATTTAAAAATATCTGTAAATTGATAAAAACTAAATTTATTAACGGACTATATTCGTTTCAAGTTAGGCTTCTGAAACAAATTTAGAAAATTGTTTATAAAACTAATAATATTTTCAAATTTGGAAAAAGTTTGGACATTTTTACTTTCTCCACCCTATACGTAGTATATGGAGAAAGTATTGTTTTCGTAAAAATGTTCGAATTTGAATTTTCAGTTGAATTATCTGTTTTGGTGCTCCCAGAACCCCAAAAAATTGCTTAGTGCAATTATCTGTGTTGGTGCTCCCTGAACCCAAAAATATTTTTAGTGGAATTTTTTGTTTTGGTGCTCCCTGAACCCAAAAAAATGTTTTTAGAGTGGTGTCTGTCTGTCAGTCTGTCTGTATGTAGACACGACCAGAGAGGACACTATTGGTCCGATTTTCATGAAATTTGGTATGTAGGTACTAAACCCTAATATCTCCAGGGGTTTTTTCATTTTTTGGACTTTTTAATTTTTAAGGGTAAATTACCCCTAAAAATCCATAAAAAACTACAAAAATGCAAATTTCTCAAAAACGGCTCTAACGATTTTGATCAAATTTTCAGTATTTATAGTGCTTAAGATGCCAAACAAAATGACACCACCCGCTTTTATCAAAACTTCGGCGTTTTATAACTATGGGGAAATGTTTAAAAACAAACAAGTTTGTGTTGTCAATCTAGCATCGCGGCGGCGGCCGCACGGGGTAGCACCACGGTAGCGAGTACGGCCAGTAATTCAAAGGTCGCGCGATCGAATCCCGCTGGGACAATAATTTTTTTATACGATTGACGTAGGTAGAATATTATTTTTTTGTTTTGTTGTAAAAAGTAGTAAAAATTAAAATGATTAAAAACAATATTATTTTGACTACAGTAAGTTGGGAGAAAGTTTGTGTCAGTTAACTGATACCACCGTTTATTTTGAATAAAACTGAACTAACTGTAATACTCTAAAATGTAATACTGAAAAAAACCCCATTTAAGCCGAAACACTAGACTTCTGGGTTTTACCATCTGTACATATAAATAAAATTGAAGTGTCTGTTTGTGATTTCAAAATATAAGCTTTCTTCTAAGCTCATATGGTTATTCACACATTACCAAAACCTAAACACACATTTATACATTTTGTGTCCGTCTGTTTGTCCGGGCTAATCTCAGGAATGGTTCAACCGATTTTGACGAAACTTTCATTAACATGTAGAGGACTGTTTGAAGAATATTTTAGGCTAGTTTTTATTCCAAAAATATTTCGAATTCTTGTGAAAAATTGACAAAATATAAAAATTAGGGATTTTGTCGACAAATTTTGGGGATATTGCGTGTCTATTTCGATCTTTCATTATGTACAGGTCATAGCTACCCCCACCACCTAACTTAGATCCAAGTGCCTCTGACCTAATCAATCATTATTTCCGTAAAAAATTATAGGCTATATAGAAAAAATGTAAAAATTATGATACAAATTTGGGATTTTGTGGTTTGCACTGGCATCACTGTATGCAACTGCAGGGATTTGCGAGCGAAGCGAGCCCTTAGTTTACAAATAAACATCGTAAAAGAATGGTGTTACCATCAATCAAACTGAATTAAACCACAACAACTGTTAATTGTCACACTACCGCCTTTCTATAAAAAAAAAAAAACAGAAAAAGAGAAAACCGCCTTGAAAATGTCGGAAGCGGCGCACGCATCACGCGTTACGAGGGAAATTACTTAGCGGGAAGTTTTAATTGCGGCCAGACATTGTTCGCGCAAATGGACGGAAATTCACACGAAGAAAGAGCGAAAGTGGAGCTCGTTGCTCAATCCACGGCCTACACGGGGAAAGTTCGCCTCTACGCGGAGCTGCTTTCACACCTACCTCCCGACACTCACCGCTCCCGGAATCGGGTCACGGATTACTCAACTTACTTGCACTTGGTCAAGAGCGTTCGGATTCGGTTGCTAGTTGAGGTAGCTTTGAAGGTTGTATCGGTTTAGCAACTCGTTTAGCAAACGTCGCAACTTTAGGTGAAATAATGCGGAAAGATTGCGATGGTAGTTATCAATAAAAACGCAACTTTCTCTACAGTGAAAATGATCCTGTCGGTTTGGATGTTAATAATTTGAGCTTAAACATTAAAATAGTTAGTTCCTATTTACATTTATTTAATGTGTCAGAATTGGCACAGTTTCATTTTGTTAGTTTCTGCATTATTGAAGTGTATACATGTATAGGCGCACCTCGTCTAAAAATTGCAAGCGGTGAATCTGATTTTACAGTCACCTCTACTATATACAGTACACATGTGCATATAGCAGAGTATATAGTTTACTTGGAAATACCTCTAAAATGGGCATTGTTCTTCCTCATTTCGTAAGATGTGCTAAATAGTTTACCTGGTAGTATCTCTGAAATGGACATTGTGTTTCCTCATTTCGTAAGTTGTGTTAAAAATTTTAACTTGGCAATCCCTTTAAAATTGACATTTTGCTTCCTCATTTCGTAACTTGTGTTAAAATGGTTTACTTGGTAATACCTCTGAAATGGACATTGTGTTTCCTCATTTCGTAAGCTGTGTTGAAATAGTTTACCTGGTAATACCACTGAAATGGACAATGCGCTTCCTCATTTCGTAAATTGTTTTAAAAATGTTAACTTGGCAATCCCTCTGAAATTGACATTTTGCTTTCTCATTTCGTAACTTGTGTTAAAATGTTTTACTCGGTAATACCTCTGAAATGGACATTGTGCTCCCTCATTTTGTAACTTGTGTTAAAATAGTTTGGTAATACCTCTGAAATGGGCATTGTGCTTCCTGATTTCATAAATTGTATTTTTATTCAATATTTTCTATACTTTTGAAGTGTAAATCAGAATATCGCCATAGAAGTTTACACTTCTCACGTGTGGTCTTAAACACACCTGGAGTTTTGTATAAATATTTTAAAAAATCTTTAAACTAACGAAAAAATGACGTTACTCTTTTATACATTTTTGTAAATACTATTTTTCCAATTTTGGGAAAATATATACAAAACACCGGATATCTGGAAAACGAAGCGTTTTCGGGCCTATGTTTGTACGAACTTGTTTCTTATTTCTTTTACAAAATAATTCAAACTTAGAACGCAGTTTAACCCAACAATGATCTATCTCAAGAAAGATAAGCGATTATATCCAAACATGCGTTTCAAAATGACGGCTGTTTTGAAAATTTCAAACCTAAACTACTCAAAAACCGTACATTTCAACAAAAAATGTCAAGATACCTATTTTGTAGTCCTTTTGATGGCATGATTTTGAAACGCACGATTAGATGTAATCGCTTATTTTTCTTGAGATAGATCTTTGTTTGGTTAAACTTCGTGCCAAGTTTGAACTCAATCAGTCAAAAGTTTCTCTAGATATGAACATTTTGTTAAAAAATACAAAATGGCGGATATCTGGGAAACCAAGCGTTGTCGGGCCTATGTTGATGTGAACTTTTTTCTTATTTTTAGCTATAGAATGAGCTAACGCGACATTCTGAATCACCCTGTATAATGTATTCGCAAGAAAGTGAATTTTAAACTAACGTTGTCATATTTTCGCGAAATCTTGGCAAATTATAAAAAAAAAAACACGAAAACAACAATTCACTCTCACAATTCTTCGAATCTAACTTGTGACCATAAATTCCAAACTGTCCTCTCAACAGCTGTTCACTGATCACAACAAATCCCCCACATTACACAATCGTCCCTGAACGACCTTTCGAACGTCCTTCGCGCATGCGCATCGGACCTGCTACATAGAATCTAGGTAATCAGGGCAAGCTTTACAGCATTGTCTTAGTTTCCTTATACTGTACTGTATATATCTGGATATAATAATTTCATCACAAGTATATCCATGCCACCGAGAGAGAGAGAAAGATATAAAAGTGGGTCACTGTTAGGGCTGGGTCACCGATCATGCGCAGTGGACAAGGCCGTAGCGCTGAAGTAGGACGGCCGCGTTACCTCATGCTCGGCAACAAAACCGTCAAATGTTGACAACTTGTGGGCTGTAACTGCTGACTAGTGTTGAATAGTATTCCTATGTAATGAAACAATCTAAATAACGAAACATATAATATAATACTGAGTTGTGAACTCTATTTGAGATTGAAAGCACAGATCATTTCTACTATCTGTGGTCTCATGCACCACATTGAGCATTGCACAGAATGTGCACAGTGTCGAGGTATTCTACCAAAATTATCTTAAAATAAACGGTACCCGAATACACATACTTTCCCACGTATTTAAATTACTAAACAGGTTCACTGTGACTTCATAATTGTATTAAAGTAGGAGAGTGGATAAATTAAAGTAGGAGAGGAAGTAATAAATATTATTATTATTATTAGCTAGAGAGAAAACTATTCTATCGATTTCGAATATATTTGCACCAAACATGTCAATTAGGCCTGTATAGATGCAAGAAAAAAGGTTTTATTTTATTTTTTTGAAAAAACAACCATCTTTTTGGCCAAAAAACCTCCAAAAATCTGTTATTATTATTATTATTAAGTGCTACAAATAAGCCAAATTTGATCAAAATCGTTAGAGCCGTTTTTTTATTAAAATATAATAACAATTTTTGGGGGTTTTTCTGGCCAAAAAGGGCGTTAGTCAAAAACTTTTTTCGTGCATTTATACAGGCCTAATTGACATGCTTGGTGCAAATTTGTTAGAAATCGATCGAGTAGTTTTCTCTCTAGCTTTGTATACGTACAGACAGACATTTTGCAAAAAACACTTTTTCCGACTCAGGGGGTCCCAAAACGGATAGTTCCACAAAAATCTCAACATTGATTTTTTTGCGATCACTATACTTTATACTATAGCATAGTGAGAAAGTAAAATATTGTTAAAATACTGTTTAAGCAGAATTTGATGTATGTTAGCACGGCAAACGGTTGTACACAACGGACTGGTTACATCGGGTAAAGGTCGCCTGATTCAACTAACCTCAAAACAAATCAGGGTCTTTTTTACAACAACAAATATATAAAACACGAAGTAGCTTGTAGGCGTACTGGGACTAACATATCTAATTGTAATTTCCATATAGTTTAGGACGTTTATGCAGTATCAACATTTCAACCACATTTTCTTCTCAAGCATGGAAGAGCAGACATTTTAAGTTCAGTAATATTCTTGTACACTAGCACCCAAAACGTCCTTGCACTCCAATATTACGTAATTTCATTTCTATCTTATGATATGGAGGAACTAACCTATCACTTTTAAAAAATGGTTTTACTATTTCCACCTCGGACACTCAGTGCTGCCAACACACTTTCTCTAATTACACAACCGCTCATCCTCGACTTGTGTCAAGCACGTTCCACATTCCACG
>JAGFPH010000005.1:203224-217149 GCA_018207615.1 Philaenus spumarius
TGTTGATTGCCGAATACATTTTCAGAAACCGTTTTATTGTTTTCATAAACGTATGATATAAATAGTAAAAAATAGTAAACTTTATAAATTTTTTACTCAGTTGCAAAAAGAGATACATTGCAAAAATCCGTAGCAATCAACACCCACAATATATTTTACTTTAAGGAAAAAAATACAGCTTTCGTTTTTTAACAAAAACAGCACAAAAATATGCTTAATAGTGAAGGTATTTTTTGGCTATTTAACATTGAAATTGGTACCCAATATCGTAGTTTTGAATGTGGAGAGCCGAGCCTTAAATTTTGTTTGTTTCTCCGAAACTGATTATCTCTTCGAAAACAGATTGAAACACAAAGGTCGCCGAGTTCACTCTAGTATTTGCAAGTCGTAGCCGTTACATCAATGAAAACAATATCTTAATTAGCGTTTGAAAAGATGAACAGAGGCTAGGTGGTAAACAACAACAATATGACAAGAGTACTGTCGGAGTATTAATAAACAACAAAATGGCCGCCAAGGCTAACACGAGTGTTGGGTTAGTATTGGATCTGTAAATAGGTTACTTAGTTGTATTGCTGTTGTAAGCAAAAGAGAAATCAAACATAGAAGTTTTATTCGAGAAAATTGCGACCTCTAGCGTATATTTTTACAATCTATACAGGCAGGCCTGTAATGATGTCCTTTTTTAGTTTCTGGGATGAATATATTTTAAACAGTTCTAAATTATTCTTTAATAATATAAACCTAAAATTTCCAACAAGAATTTTAATATATGTTTTTTAAATCTGCACCTAAACAATCTCTATTTACACTATTTTGTTCTTGTTTTTTCTTACAACATCCGGGCATCATTGTATCACACATCCATAAACATGTTTGTAGCACAGATCCGCCGCGCAAAGTTCATCCGTTGCATAAAGAGTTTTGTCGAGAAACGCACATTCCAAGCAAGGTGAACGAGTTGCAAGCGCTGGATACCAGTTCGGTTCAGTCCAGGGGCGCGAAGTAGGAAACCCGTGTTGACAGCATAACTTCGGAATTGAAGGGTTTTATGCGGAAATACGACGCGAGCGGTGTTTTGGAGAGTTTTGTATGTGAAAGTCGTTTAGTGACAGAACAATACATTGAGAACGTATCCTGATTGGGGATTTTAAACGGCGTTACAGGTACACACTGAAGGTTCTTTAAATAATCGGACTGATTCCACGTAAATGTGCTGACAAAAGTAGACGAAAATAGGTTAAATGATAATTTTGCCAAATAGGAAAACACAGTAAGAAAGATTTTTCAAAATCAAAACAAAAAGACTAAGAATTTTCTTTTGAAAAGTATTTTAAGCAGAATATTTCACAGTTTGTTATTCACAGCTCAAGACATAGTTATAACACTAGAAATAAATGATTTGGTTACCCCTCTTAGCAGGCTTACGAGATCACATGAAAGCCACAGTTTTCAACAAATTAAGCTATACAGGGTGTTTCGTAACTCTTGTCACATATTTTCTGGGTCCAGAGTAAACACCAAATCACTGTTCATTCGCCTAAAATCATTTCGGCCTGAATACTGTGATTAAAATGTTTTCTTTACTAAAAAATTACTTAAAGAAATAACACCAAACATGTATCGATCTTTTGTATTAGTACTACCTATACGGGAAAAAAGTTTACTTGATTTTAATATTTTCAAAATGGCGGCCGTTTAAAACTTTCAAATGGAAATAACCAAAAACCTAGCGCTTTCTAGAAAAATGCCAAGAATAATTGTTTTTAGCAAATTAAATTTCCTATCAATTGGTGTTTTCGTTTTTGAAATTTATTGGAGAATAAAGGACTTATACCATTTTGGTCAGTCAGGTGCACGCCCCACTTGGGGGCCAGGTCCAGGATCGGACGTACACTAACTGGCGAAAGTCTGCCATAAGTCTGTTATTCTCCAACCAATTTCTAAAACTACAAACCCAACCGATAGAAAATTACATTTTCTAAAAACCGTTATTCTTTACATTTTTCCCAGAAAGCGTTTTCATTATTTCCGTTTTAAAGCTTTAAACAGCCGCCATTTTGAAAATATTGAACTCAAGTCAACATAAATGAATTCTCGTGTAGGCCTAAGCAATAGGCTGCTAATACAAAGGATTTATAAAATTTTGATATTATTTCGTTAAGTAAAAAAACCATTTTGGTCACAGTAGGACAGCCGAAACGATTTCAGACAAAATGATCAGTGATTTGGTGTTTACTTTGAACCCAGAGAATATGCGTCAAGGGTTACGAAACAGCCTTTAGGCCTATAATAAGACATTTAAACTGTGTATATCTGAATTTCTGAAACAAGGCACCTACTACCCATTAGAGGAATATATGAATTCCGTTATAAATGAATTTAAAAGTTAAATTTTAAAGGTAACTTAAACAAACAAATGGACTTGCTAATTACATTGTACAACAAGTAAGGTTTAAAAGCGAAATAAAACTACTAATATTGTATTTTAAAAGAACATTTCAAACTAATTACCAAACAAACAAAATGTCCCAATTTTGAAACTCACGCACAAATAATGTATACGATATTGTGTAATGTACAGCGAAGGCAAATACACAACCGTAATATCTACAGGGTGTGGCCCGGTTCAAAGAAATGTTGATAAGGAACGAAATTCAAACTGATATTACCTGAATTCATTACTTCTTTATCCAGGCGAAATTTTGAGTTTGAAGGGTAAAAAAGAATTGCAATTTTTGAAAGATTGAGATATTATATTCCCAGTTTGAGAAAATTACTACCTTTTAAATTATTATCTTAGGCTTACAATTTTTTATTTTGTGATTAATGTATATTTTTCTCTTTCTTTTCAATTGCTTGTTGTTTAAGTATTTTATGGATATTGTTCCAGTGTTGATATCACTTGTTTTATGCAAATGCATTTTTGTCAAAGAAACCAATAAACAACAAATAAAATGATTTAAATTTCCTCTAATTATAAAACGGCGAACGACAGTACAATTGTTCAAACAAATATCTCGAAAATCGAAATTGCATGAAAAATGTACAGTCGAGAAATAAGTTAGTACTTTTGTGGAACCTTATATTAACTAACACATTTGTATAGTGTCCTGTCTTATCGTTTTGTTCGAATTTAAAAGTTATTGTGTTCGTATAATACAACTAGGGGAAACCCCTGCGTGCTCCGCACGTCAACCCCGATGGAACCTTCTACATACATAATCATGTTATGTTTTCTTTATAATAAAGGTGTAGGATTAATAATAACCCCAAAGCTAATATGATAAATAATGTTAAATGTTCCAATAAAATTATTTCGTATATTTTATAACAGCTGTTATAATAAAGGTTAAAAGAACCAGCAAGGCTCAAGTTTACACTCTAATAAGACCTAACCTAAAAGTTAAAAATACAAATAATTTGCTTCAAAGTTTGAAATCAGCTGTTAATGAAAATATTAGGGCAAACAGCTGTTATTTTATTCAATTGGTTGCTATGATAATGAATGTAAATACATGTGTTGGTTCAGTCTAGGTTCAACCTAAGAATTTTTTCCGACTAAATTTACAAATATTGAAATAAAAAATGTTTTTATCAACATGAATTATAGCCTATGTTACTCAGGGATAGTGTAGCTTTTCATTAGTAAAACTATCTTTTCAATCGGTTCAGTAGTTTCAGAGGTACACACAAACAAACAAATTTTACCTCTTTGTAATATTTGTATAGATTATTGATTTATTCCCGCATAACTAGCTAACCATACCAGTTGACTATGAGCTGACTAAGCATTTTAATATAAGCGTTGCAGAAAGACTATAGTCCACAGAGCAAACCCAATACTGTTGTAGGTTAAACCATACGGAGATAACGGACCGTTTATTATCACTCCAAGGCCATAAAACTACTGCCGATCCGAGTTATAAACGCAACATTTATTTAGATTCGATAAACTAAAATAGAATCACTTTAAATGCAAACTATTGATTCTGCAACACATGTTGTTGATAGGGTTGCAGTAATAATGCAAACAAAATGGATTATAATTGGTTTATACACTGATGTGGCCTAAGAGATTAAGGTCAAAGCTCAATATGGTAATAAAGTCTTGTGCGTGAAAGTTTTTATTATAAAAACTGTTTCGTTACAAAACAGCTCAAATGATTTGTTTCCTTAATTTTTAGTGAGGAAAACGTATTTTATTTACTTGAGAAAAGTAGCAAACATGACAAACAGTATACACAAAAGTTTAAAATAGAATTCAAACACGATTTTGTTTTAAAACAAATCAATAGAAAATTTATTTTGCCTACCTTTATTCTGGCCGCATTTGGTAACGCATTCCTCTTCAGAAAAAAAGATATCCTCACTACAATCACTGACCGCGTTATCGCAATTCCTGTTGTTATTATAAGAAATGTCACTCCCGCCTGCAGAACTAACCCTACTTTCTTTTTTCACTTTTATATCCAAATCGTCCTCCTCCTCCTCTTCGAAATACCCACTCTCGTGTTCGGTGGTCTTATGCACTCCCATTTTAGTTAACTAATTAATTTACCTAATTTGTTTTTTAACGTTCTAATATTATAAAAAGGCACCTACGATCACTTTGGTATACGCCATGGTAACTGGGTCCGTTAGAATCTATGTTTTTGGTAATCGGGTTAAACGTACGGGGGCAACTTTGTCTGAGTTACGGGCAGTATTAATTTACTGTTGACATTCCTGGCGTTTGGAAAGGGGAAAACATTGAGTATAAAACTAGGTCGACACGTTTATACAGTTGGTTGATACAATGTCCACGAGGAGCGCTAGATATCGGAACGACGTCTAAAAATATCCTTTCCTTCTATTTTAACACTGATTTTAAACAGCAATTATCACTTAAACACTTTAAATCAAACACAGACACTATCTTGTTTGTGTATTGTAATCCGGAAAATATCGTCACAATATCACTCGGGGAAATAAATTAGTCGAAACGGTTCCTTTCGACCGACGTTAAATATCACTTGGTGTATTACAATTTTAAAAAAAGACACTGCACCGGTATATTCCGTATAAAAATGTATTGTTAATTTGTATACTGGTATACAAAATTTCCACACAACTTCACCCAGCGAACGCCATATAGAAACTAATCCGAACTGCTACTCCATAGCGGAGCGAGCAAAGTTCCCCCACTCGGAACCCTTCCCCCCACTACGGCCACTTGTAAAAACACCGTTCCTTGATCAGCTGTTTCCACTATCGTGCGACAAGGACGGAGATATACGGTGCGCATGCGCGTTGCTTAAATAACAGATTCTCTTTGACAATAAAATTGATTTCATTAGAAAACGTTTTAAACAAATTCCGGCCGGAATCTTACGGAAACTCCCGAACACGGCCGAACGTCTGTTTATCGTAGTCTCCGTGACATGATTATATTTGTAAGCTCCTAAACGTTTACATAATACAATACTGACAATATAGGCTCTTAACTTGGTTGGAAAATCGATCGCTCAACATTTAATGTAATAAAGTGATACTGGAATAACATTAATGTGATGACTGTTTACACATACAATGTAGAATAATCTGTTCAAACAGCTGTTTTTATTAATATCAAAATGGCAATGACAAATTGACAATGCGACTCGATTAAGGAGGTCATTCAAAGTATGAACTCATTCGTCCCCTTTTAATTAGCGAAATTCCATAGGAAAAATGATCTATTGCAGTGAGTGGCCCTAATGGTAACACCCAATTTTGGGAGTAGCAAATGAGCACCGATCATGGTCTCCAGAACACGTTTTAGGGTGTCATTAAAAATCATATATATATGTGTTCGCACTCTAACGGCCGCATTTTAAGTACGATTTGGTTCAAATTTGGTACACACGTTGGTCGTCTACGTCGGTCGGACGAGTTCGTTAGCCAAAAAAAATCCAACAATCGGAAACACGTTTTTCGACCGGAAGTAACTATTTTTTCTCGGAATGAATTTGTTTGTGAGTTTTTCTACAAATATAAACGTAGGATGTTATTCTGCACATTTTGTTTTTTACGCGACCTTATAGCTCGCTTGAGGTTCCCTAAAAATCGATCAAACCGTAAAATACTATAGAAGTACTCGGTTCAAAGCCATGTGGTGGATTCTGTAGTGGGGTTGGCGTGCAAAGCACGCAATGCATTTTGTATTAAAGATACTCCCAATACGGGGGTTGGCGTGCGAAGCACGCAATGTTTTGTGCGTTGAAGATTCTCCCAATATGCGGAATAGCGTGCGAACCATTTTGCAGCTATTAAGCACCGTCGTGAATAGACCTGTTTCAGAAAATGTTGGTTGAAGCCCTAAAACATAGGACTATTAACTTAATTTTGGAAATTTGCTCATCTCAAGTCATATGTGCTTTAAATATGTTTGTGCTTTCTCACAAACATATTTAAATTATTAAACAGATTCACTGTGACTTCATAATTGTATTAAAGTAGGAGAGGGGTTACATTAAAGTAGGAGAGTAACTAACAAATATTATTGTTACTATTACCTGAGAGAAAACTATTGGATCGATTTCGAACAAATTTACACCAAACACGTCAATTGGGCCTGTATATATATGCACGAACAATTTTGAAAAACAACCCCCATTATGGCCAAAAACCCTAAAAAATCAATTATTATTATTATTATTAGCTAAACGAGAATTTTTAGAAAGATGCAGTTTTTTGCATATGGTAGGGTACATTAAAGGCTACAAATAAGCAAAATTTTATCAAAATCTTTAAAGCCGTTTTTTTATAAAAAATAATAACTGATTTTTTGGGTTTTTCCCCCAAAAAGGGGGTTGTTTTTCGTGCATCTATACAGGCCTCTATTTGTTTGAAATCGATCGAATAGTTTTCGCTCTAGCTTTGTATACATACAGACATACACACAGACATACATTTTGTAAAAACAACTTTTTTGGACTCAGGGGGTCCCAAAACGGATATTGTCACAAAAATCTCAAAACCGATTTTTTTGGCGATCACTATACTTTCTCTATAGGCTACTATAGTATAGTGAGAAAGTAATAGGGCACATGTTTGGCATCTTATTTAAGAAATACCCTGTATATATTACGATTTCAGGAGCTTATTATGACACTAGTAAGCTGATTAATTAATTATATCCACAACAGAAATACATAATTTAAAAAACAAACTATTAAAAGGAATACTTATGTAGGACTTACAGAACTATTCTGACGGGGAATTTTAACTCGGTAAATGTGTACAATAATAAGGATTATAAAACTGTAGGCCTATTTTTATTTACATACGTTTTTATATTTAAAGAAAGATGAAAATACTATCTTTTAATTTTTTTTATTTAATTTTGATAGATCAAATGATTTAGAGTTATTAATATTATAGTAAAGAAATTAATAATCGAATATGTTTATATGTTATACGAAGATGTGCGAATATTTTCGAAGTTAAACGAATATATCTCTTCTTTAAATTTGCATAAACAAATATATTGATGATAGTAGGTTGTATTTATATACAGTTTATAACCTCAAAGCAAATACTATAACGTATATTTTAGCATACATTAGTTCTATAACTCATATTTAAAAAAATTAACTTCAGAAGAAATTACAACGATTGAAGTTGTAAACATAACCCCAAACTATAATCTACACTGGGTTTGTTTAAGTGTTGGGTGAAATCACCTGTTTAGATGTACCAATGTTTCTGAAGTTAAACTTATCTTTTCTTTAAATTTGTATAAAAAAATATATTGATGATAAAAGGTTGTATTTATATTCATGTCATAACCTCAAAGCAAATCTTATAACGTTCTATAGCCTACATTAGTTATTAAACTCATGTTTTTAAGAAAATCAACTTCACAAGACTTACATTGATTGAAGTTGTAAACATAACCCCAAAGTATCATCTTTGCTAGGTTTGTTTTAGTATTACAGATCATGGGTGAAATCAGCTGTTATATCATAATGTTACTCACGTACGTACGTACGTATGTATGGTACGTATGTAGAGAGGTACACTCGCTTTTATAGGAGTTGATTGAAATATACTCTTGGCAAGGCCCAAACAGTTAAACACGATTACATAACTCCTACATACCTCCTATTTACTTTTATATCACATGCAGAGAAGATTTTACTGTTGGATGACATTTTATAATCTTCATTTTGTTCTTTATTGTGTATATTCCATAAATTCCTCACGACTTAAATGCTCTTTATGGCTTTAAAACCTTTCAAGTTTGGATTCTGTATCAATTATTTGTTTGGTTAAATTAAAGACTTTCTGACTTTAGTTCCAAGGACAATGCGATAAACCCAGACATATGGAAACAATAAAGTCATATCTTTATCTATGTTTTATATGAATAATGAGTGTGGTTTATATAGCAAAAAAATTTCTTATATTAGAATAATAAACAATTAAGTTAAATAAATTGTAGTGTTCTAGCAGGAAACTTGGTGGTCTACAGATTGTTCATTGGGCTTTATAACTATAAGCGTATTTATATTACACTAGGAAAACCCACTGCGTGCTTCACACGTTAACCATGTTATCTATCTGCTGTCTCTGTTATTGCGAACGAAATAACTTGGCATAGTTTATATTTTATATATAACATTTCTGTCACGATTTAGTTAAAATAACTTTTCAAACTGTTTGATCTAACCTTAACGTAGTTATTCTAGGCTTAATTTTTCTTTAAAATACTTACGAAAGATGATTTTATTTTAGAATTATTTTAAAATTAGCTTTCCTAGGCTAATAATATATTTTTTTGCTTTATTGTAATGCAATTTAAATAAAAATTGTGTTTTAAAGTATAGAGCTTGTTTTGTAATTATTTATACTGAACCGATTTTAATAAATAAGTTCCTCGAGTATTTAAAAATTAATTGTCAAGGAACCTGCTTAAAAAACCTGCTAAGGGTCTGCTGTAGTGGCGGCCATCTTGGATTTTTACCCCGTAAGATCAATGTTCAATTTAAAACCTCCTATTCCGTTTATTGTTGTTATAAAATTGTTTCAAGGCCTCATTTTAACCACAGTCACAATACGCACCCGTTTTGCGTTTCAAATTTTTTTAATCCCCTTCATTTGTCACGTAATTGAAATTTTTTAAGTACTAAGTTTCAACTATTTTCCTTACACAATAGAAAAATGTATAGTTAAAAGTGAATCGCAAGCCGGATCCGCAGTATTATAAACAATATTCAGTTTTTTCCAGCGCTCAATTACAAAACAATTTATTTATGAAATGGTTCTAACTGTGGCAATGTCAAAACACTCAGCTGCAATAAATTGCACTGTTTAGATACGGCTATAGAGTGAAGCGCTGTAATCGCCGGTTGATTTCTCTTTTACTGGAGCAGACCCTTAACTAACCTAAAAACTTCGTTAAGTAAAATAACACATGCAAATTGTTAACTATGAATTATTTTGAAATATTCGCAATATGTTCGTTCTAACAATATATATGTATATGCATATAACTAGACACTGTCTATAAAATGTGCATAAATACAGTACCTTTTTCAATAGTTCTAAAATGTTATTGCTGTTTTTTTAAGAAATGATAACATTGGTTTATACTATTTATGGGGGAATACCAAACCTAATTATAGTTATAAATTACAATAAAAAATCAATATCAGAAAACCAGTTGCCTTATTGTTCCTAGATCTTTTAAAAGGTCATAAACATTGAACATTTTGAAACAGATTTCGGTTAATTAGGCGTTTTTACGTAGTTAAGTTTAATTTAATAAGTTAATTTTATTATAATGTAAACGCTTGGAACTGTCGATGTCACGGTTCCGGGGGGGGGGGGGGGGGGGGGGGGGGCGCCGATGACAGATTTGGATGGAATCAGCAATCCAAAAAACTTCCAGGCGAGGAGGTTCGTTTCATTTGAGCGTAAATTTCAGGAGAAGCCTCGGCGATGACGTTCATCAGCAATCCTAAGCTCCAGGTCGGCGATGGACGAATTTGGAGGTCATATGCGGTGTCAAAAACCCTCAGGAACATAAATTTGAGTCCATTCCAAGTGTTATTAACCAAGTTATGAATTTTTTCTAAGTGAATTCAGAATGTGCATTTTCCCTAATGCATTTTGCACTGCACAAATGCAATTTTGAAAAATTATAAAATGAGAAGTAGGTACATTTTTTTCAGATCATTTTCGGAAGCGAATGCAAAAAACCCCATCTCAATCCTTGCATGGCATCAAATTTCGGAGATTTTGACTCTTTTTGTGCTTTATTTCCTCGCCCAGTATGTTACATGCAACATAAACAAAATAGATTTGTTTTATTATTCACGGCCGTGGGATGTTGGAGAATAAAAGTAAATCTAGACTTTACATGTTGAATGATTCTTTATTAGTACCTGGGTGACCGAGCATTACTCGGTAATTTTTTTTTTAGGAAAATTTATGTAAATACAAATTGCATACTTAATATATATGAATATTTTTTGAACTTACGTGCATACGAAATGTTTATCTTATATTCTAATACGAAATAAAAATACTTCAACAGATGTCGTTCTCCACAAAAACATATCTTAAAGGTTAGAAATGAAAAAATTGTTTTAAGCTTGAAATCAGCTGATAATTTTAAATTTAATAATGGAAATAGTATAGGAAACAGCTGATTACTGTTGTTATTATTATAGTCAATACACATATGTTTAATGATTTTAAACTCCATAAGACCAATGTTAAAAATTTTCAATTTTCAAATGAGTTGTTTAGAAAAATACGAGTTTCCTGAGGTAATGGTTTTCACCAATCGATTTTTTAGACCCAAAAGCCTCTAAATCCCAAAATTTCAGCAAAATCATTCCGCTGGTTCTCGAGATTGCTCGTACAAACAAACAGACATTGCTCGTATTAGAGTATAATATATTTATCGTGAAATCGTAGAATATTAAATAAGTTAGGCCATTAAAAGATAAACGGGAAAAGAAATTGTCATCTCAGTTGTGTAGAAATAGATCGGTATTTGCAATGGTCAATGTTGCACATGCAATCCCTTCAGTTCCCTGGGTGAGTCATTGAAACTGTTACTCATAGCAGAAGGGTTTGAGAAAGTAAATTTTATGAATCACACAAGAACGTCTGCTAAACCTTTTCATTTCGTGTTATCTCTTTAAATAAGTATTTTCCTCGTGCTGTTAATTTATCCCGGTAGTCCAAAAAAGTGATTTTTACAAAATGTCTGTCTGTATGTATACAAAGCTAGAGAGAAAACTATTCGATCGATTTCGAACAAATTTGCACCAAACATGTCAATTAGGCCTGTATAGATTCACGAAAAACGGTTTTGGGCAACCCCCTTTTTGGCCAAAAAACCCCAAAAAATCAGTTATTATTTTTGTATAAAAAAACGGCTCTAACGATTTTGATCAAATTTGGCTTATTTATAGCCCTTAATTTACCCAACCATATGCAAAACACCACATCTTTCTAAAAATTCTCATTCAGCTAATAATATTTATTAGTTCCTCTCCTACTTTAACGTATCACCTCTCCTACTTTAATACAATTATGAAGTCACAGTGAATCTGTTTAATAATTTAAATATGTTTGTGAGAAAGTATGTGCCAGTTTCTGATACCGTTTATTTATTTAGAGAAGTAACAATTAATCAAAATCGCTTGTAAAGAACATAAATCATTTCAACAGAATAATTTCATTTAGGTGATTCTTTTCCACTGGTCGAACCATTGTACTAAAACTTCAACATTTGAGTCGACGATAAAATAACTGTTTTTATGCTTTATTGCAACTCTAAGCTGTTAATGGACTGTTTATTGGACAACATTTGTGCCGTAATTTAAATAGCGCGCCACTAATTGAAGCAAAAAGCACACTGATTATCCTGAAAGTAAAATCTCTGCTTGATAAACTGAACGCCCGCGGCACCTAGCGGATAGAGAACGTAACTCAGAAACAGCTGATTACCAAGCCTGCATGAAGCAGCGTCAAGCGCATGCGTAGATAAAGACTAGTTATGTAATCGTCTTTTAGTCGATCTCCCTTTGTTAATTAACTTTGAACTTCGAGACCTTCGTTCAGCCACAGACATAAAGAACTTGAAAACCGCATGGCGAAGTGAACCTTTGCAAAATGCGAAGTTATACGAGAATTAGTTAAATTTTTAATCTAAAATAGTCTTTCGAAGGTGCGATAAATACATGAAAAAGACCAGTTACGTCGCGAAGGTCATTCGCGAACGCCGAGCTTCGTTTCGTTAGTTAAACATGTGAATACGTTTAAACTCTTTGACATCAATTATTGCCAGGTAACCATTTAAACCATTTCTTTAAATTTTAACTATAATTATATATCTGCAGTTACAGAATAATTTTGTTAATCCATAAGTAAATTTAACCTATACAGCCATTTCTTTAACCAAAGATACAGCCTATAAGCCTTCAGCAAATTTCAGTTTAAAATATAGTAGCCTTTTGTGCAATGTAAAGAAGAAACATATCCTTCTGTTCTATTTTCTGTTATTAATTTTATAAAACAATATGTTACCATACAGTTTCTTGCACGAACAAACATTCAGTTTCTTGCACAATATTACAATTCTGTTTTGCACATGCTTTTTTTGCACTTGACCTTTTGGTTCTGAAACTAAAATTATGTTGTATTTTGTTTCATAGTTTACAACTGGTTCAACAAAATTGAATAAACTTAACCTTTTTTGAAAGTTTGTGCCTTCAGAAGAACTATGAGTGTAAAAATCCAAATTTGTGAAACTTCAGTGAATATTAATGGATAGTTATATATAATTTAAAATACTAAATACATGTTTGAAAATTAGATTTGATAAAGGCTGTATGTAAAATTTCGTTTAATTAAATAACTTGTATGGGACCGCTAGCAAATTTTTCGAACCACAATCCTCAAAGGATTTCATTCCAAATTTAAAAAACCTTTTTTTTTAAGAGAGACGTCTCTGAAAATTATTAAACGCCATTATTTTTATTATTTAATTTCACTTAGTATTAAGATTGGCCAACAAAACAAGAGTTATTAATAAATCCATGGTACTATATGTTTAATTTTGTAATGTCGTGAAAAGGTAATAAATTGTAATAAATTTTGTATTATAAATGGGGAGGGTTTTTCTAATTTTACTTTAGGGGAGGGATCTTTTAAATATAATCAAAATCAATATTGTAAATGTAAACTTTTCTTAAATTTTCTTTTTGATTATAACTAAGGGCATATAAATTTTTATCTTTTACTTAAGGGCATATAAATTTTTAAATATCAGTTTACAGTTAAAGTAAATAAACAAAGTGTTCGTTATACGAATTTTATTTATTGTATTTCCTGTAAATAGCTAACTCAGGTGCTCAATATCAACTTTAAATAAGGTAAGGTTACAGATCTCTTGCTGTACTTGGTAAACTTTCATTTCTTGTAGGATTGTATGTACCATCTTCGTCTTAGCCCAGCACGCATTCCAAATTGTTATCATAAATTCTTTAAAGGTGGTACACATTTTGTTAAAGTTCTTTCGTATTTCTAAGAACAAAATCTGTTTCTTGACTGTACAATGAAACAAATGTATTAAAATGAATCAATTACTCAAATTGTTTAAATTGGATCTTTTAATGTACCGGTACACAATTTAACTGAGTTTACTAAAAATAAAACCTTAATTATTTTGTAGTTTTCTCCGTTTAAACAAATTTTGTTAGTTTTAAAAATTATTAATCGGATAACTGATTGAGGTTATGTGTGAGTTGTTACAAATAGGTAACTTGTGAGTTTCTAAACATAGGTAATTCTTGTGAGTTGATAGACATTGGTAACTCTTGTAAATTTCTAGACATAGGTAACTCCCGTGACTTGTTAGACATAGGTAACTCTTGTGAGTT
>JAGFPH010000005.1:217159-228470 GCA_018207615.1 Philaenus spumarius
CTTTATCTAGGCCTACCTATAACTATGCAGACGGGATTTTTAACTCGGTAAATATGTACAATTATTACGACTATAAAACTGTAGGAATATTTGTTAAGATTTTGTGTTTATGTATATTATTATGTATATTTAAAGAAAGATAAAAATATTATCTTTTAATTGCCTTTTATTTCATATTGATAGATCAAATGATTTAGAAGTTATTAATATTATAGGCTATATTATTGATTGAAGTTGTAAACATAACCACCAAAGTATAATCTACGCTAGGTTTTGTTTGCGTATTACAGATGATGGGTGAAATCAGCTGCTATATTATTATTAAGTTGAACGAATAGGTATTTCTTCTTTAAATTTGTATAAAAGAATATTTTGATGATAAAAGGTTGTATTTATATACAGTTTATAACCTCAAAACAAATATTATAACGTATAATTATAACATACATTAGTTCTATAATTCACATTAATAAAAATCTACTTCACAAGAAATTATAACGATTGAAGTTGTAAACATAACCTCAAACTATAATATACACTGGGTTTACAGATGATGGGTGAAATCAGCTGTTATATTAAATGTTACTCCACGTACGTACGCTCGTACACTCGCTTTTATAGGAGTTGATTTGTATTGAGAGAGGAAGGGGTCTCCCCTAGTCCTTATATAAAACTATTACACTAAGTTCTAATAGTATTCGCTCAGGCCTATGTTACAACTAAACTTAAACAAAACTTAATTTCTATTCTTTATTTCAACT
Source organism: Philaenus spumarius (assembly GCA_018207615.1). Lineage (NCBI taxonomy): Eukaryota > Metazoa > Arthropoda > Insecta > Hemiptera > Aphrophoridae > Philaenus > Philaenus spumarius. The sequence goes on from JAGFPH010000005.1 coordinate 217,921, forward strand.
CTAAACAAGTAAAACCTCGTTAAAAATAAGCCTTCAATTTGTAAAAAGAGTAAAATTACATATTTATTGGGGTCAGTGACATCGCCATGGGGAAGGCAAGGGGGCGTCGCCCCTCAATAATTTTAAAATACAAAAAGTTGGAATTTTGGTATTGGGATTAAAAAACTCCAACTTTGGGTTTGGAAAGTTTTTGTTGTTATTACCAACATTCACAAATAACAAATTATAATTTAAAATCCAAAAATGTTGAGCAAATCAAAATATTTCTAAATATTTGAGCATTGGCTTCTTTTAGTCTAAATGATGTTTTGGGAAATTTAGTTCCAACCCTTGTAATTGTGGCAACACTGACACACCCAGCCGTGCACTGTGCCAGGCCGCTAGACCAGGGTTGCCAGATTGAGGTTTTTTCTTCAAAATGGGGAAGTTTTTAAGTTTGTTAAATGGGAAACTTTAGATTTTCAATTTGACGAAAGTTTGTTTAACCCAATAAGCTGGTTTCTGGGGTTAAACTCCCCCTTGTTGTTGACATGTCCTTGAGTCAACTTGTTTGCTATTCTTTTGTTGAATGTTTGCAACTTTAAAATCATTTATGTGTATGGTTTTGTTATGTTTGCAACTCAGGGCTAGGTGATTTACAACAAAAGGACAACTTTTATTTTTATGTTGTAGGATTTGTTACTTCATAAAAAGCTATAATTTATTTTGTATTCTCGGAGTTATGATGTGTTTCAGCTTTTAAAAAATATTTTCAGAATAATGTACGTCGCTTTTTATGGGATTTATTTCAATTTCTTAAGTTCCCATTATTTTATTAATTCAAAATAGTTAGGATTCCTCGATTACAACTTTTAATATGTACGATTGTTGTATTAAGTAACACTACTTTTAAATGTTGTAAAATAGTATCATTGAAAAGATAAAGACTTTTGGTAATCTATCAGTAGGTGTCCAATACTCATAATTGATGTACATCAGTTTTGTGTAGGAATAATGGTAAATTTCAAAATAAACTTTACCAACTACATGTACTACCAGTAAATAACTAGTAAGTATTATAGCGGAAAGTGGATTAAGAGCAGCTTTAAGAAGCCATATACTTTGTAGATGTCGATCATGTAAACCGTTTACCGCCCGTGTTAGCGAATTTCCATTAGAAAGATGAGCTATTGCAGTGACCCTCATGGTGAGACCTAAAGTTGGGAGTAGTAAATAAGCACCGATCATGGTCCCCTCACGTTTTGGGGTGTCATTAATACATATATAAAATTTTAACGACACCCCAAAACGTAGGGGACCATGATCGGTGCACATTTACTTACCATGATCGACCTTAGGTCTCACCATGAGGATCACTGCAATATTTCATTTTTCCTATTGGAATTCGCTAACAATTTGTAACTCAAATTGTTTTTAGATTACGTTTTTGTTTAGGGTACGAGCGCAGGCAAAGTAATTCAGTTCTTACTTTCTCCCCCCCCCCTATCGTAGTACAAATTTGAATTTTTAGTGGAATTATCTGTTTTTGTGCTCCCTTAATTCCAAAAAATTGTTTTGTGGAATTAGCTGTGTTGGTGCTCCCTGAGCCCAAAAATATTTTTAGTGGAATTATTTGTTTTGTTGTTATTTGTTTGGACACCGTACCAACGGTCCGATTTTGATGAAATTTGGTATATAGGTGTAGTTTTGGAATATCTCCAGGTGTTTTTTCATTTTTTTAAATTTTTGATTTTTAAGGGGTATTACTCCCAAAAATGCCAAAAAATGAGAAAAATCTAAATTTCTCAAAAACGGCTGTAAAATTTGGCTTATTTGTAGCCCTTAATGTACCCTACCATATGCAAGAAACCGCATCTTTCTAAAAATTATCGTTTAGGTACTAATAATAATAACAGATTTTTGGAGGTTTCTGGCCAAAAAGGGATTTTTTCCCAAAATTTTTCAATTCCTTTTTTCGTGCATCTATACAGGCCAAATTAACATGTTTGGTGCAAATTTGTTCGAAATCGATCGAATAGTTTTAATAATAATATTATTATTATATAATAATATAATATGGATGTGTGTTACATGCATCTAATATTTTCCATGGCATGTCCTACTTTTGCAATTCTAAATAACCACCTCCTATGCTACTCTTGGGAAGGTATAAAGTTACGACTGGGGGAAAGTATGCGGCAGTTATCTGGTACCGTTTTTTTATTACATTGCTATAACTAATGTTAATAATGGCATCTTGATATTTTATTTTACCAATCATCTTGATTATTTTTTAAAATTATTTTTTGTTGAGAAAGGGTTGACGTATGAGGACAACAGGTGTATCTCTTAGAAACTGTATAGTAACTAGTATCAAAATATTATTATGAAACATACACAAAGCATCTGGCTCTTTGAATACAAATTGAATTAATAATAACACTTACAACATAAGCACAAGAAACGAATCAACTCGTATGAAAGCGAGTGTACGTCGTGAGGAACATCATCTGTTATACTTAATCAAAACCCAGCGTAGATTATACTTTGGGATTATGTTTACAACTTCAATCATTATTATTTCTTGTGAAGTTGATTTTTTTTAAATATGAGTTATAGAACTAATGCATGCTATAATACGTTATAATATTTGCTTTAAGGTAAATACAACCTTTTATCATAAATATTTTCGTTTATATAAATTTAAGGAAGAGTTAGGGTATAAATACACAGGCAGCGATGCGATGCGATGCGACGCGGCGCGACGCAATACTATCAAACACGCATTAACATATGGCATAAAACCAGAGGGCGCGACGTGATGCGACGCGACGCGACGCGAAGAGGCGCGACAAGCTCTGAAACAAATCAGTTTGATTTTTCAAGCGACTAGAAGCGATAGCAGTGTGTGTACCGAGATGGATGGCGAGTTGTTAATTAATGAGGTGTTTTCAAGACAACCGATTTGGGAATCAAAACACATACATCACAGGAACAGAAGAGTTGTAGACAAGATGTTGGCTGAAGTAGCTGCTGCTCTATCAAGTACGAGTAGGCTTAGTTTTACTTATCAAAAATGGATTTGCTGGCGTTTGAAAGCATTTTTCAAAAAATCGCCAGATATAGTAAATGAACCCCAATCCAAAAGTATTCCATAGCTTTTTTGTAGAGAAAGGTTCAAAGAATGTATATATGCCAGTAAAAAAAATTATAGAAGTAAAATTTAGAAAGTTATTAGCTCAAGAAACAAAAATAAGTCGCTCCGCGTCGAATCGCCCTCTATGTGTTTGGATGTCGCGTCTAGTCGCATCGTATCGCGTCGCGCCGCTGCCTGTCCCCTTACATATTACAGATCATGGATAAAACCAGCTGTTATATTATATGTTTCTCACGTACGTACACTCGCTTTTATAGGAGTTTATTCGTTTCTAGTTCTTATGGTGTAAGTTTTATTATGAATTCAATTTGTATTCAAAGAGCAAGTTGTTTTGTGAATGTTTCATAATAATATTTTGATACTACAATACAACCACGTTAGGTCGGCTCCCTTTAAGTCGGATCTCCGGGTAACCCGGACTGGTTTGCAATAAATACGAGCGCATAATCGTAGCGTACTGCCCGTTGATCGTGTTTCCGCCGAGTTTGTTTGCCGTGCGGCACGTAAATGTTACTCGAAGCTGTCGAACAGAAACTTACAAGCTTTCTCCCCAAAAAGTAGACATACCTGAACAGTTCACAGATGTGTTTTTTTGTTGTATTGTGACGAGTAAATATTTTTAAAGTGTTTTTCTCCGTAATAAAAGAAAATATTGCAAAGATACAGAGTATTTTCATTTTTTTGATGTTTTATGCTCTTTCTCCGGCTAACACGGATTTTCGTTATGTCGGATTGGCCGCGGTCCCGGCTGGTCCGAACGAGGTTGTACTGTAGTTATTATACAGTTTCTAAGAGAAGCGACTGTTGTGCTAGTACGTTAACCCTTTCTCAACAAAAAATAAGCTATAATAAAAGTTAAAAGTAATCAACATCACAAAGGCCAACCCCTGTTCACACACCTAACCTAAAATTACATATTGTTTAAAAGTATTGGCTGCAAAATATCCAATAAGCGAAATTAAAGATTTCCGATTAAACAGCTGATTAGAACAAACACATTGATATCTTTAAACAGATGAGTTATGCATTTTAAACAACATACGTCGCATTCATAGCCTACATTTTATTTAACGATTTAAAGGTTTCAGTATTTTATCTCTAAATTGAGGCCCTTACATAGATATACAACGGACGGTTTATGGACAAGTCCTGAAATTCAGACGTTTTAAACTAAATTCAGTAATTGTGCGGACAGTTTCCGCAACAGTTTCCGAGAGTTGTCACGGCACATTTTGAGAGCGCAACATTCGTTCAGTTACTTTATACAGTAGTTGTAAAAACAAGGCAGCCAGCAACAGCGGACAACATTTACTGCTGCAACATTGCGCACTCAACAGGAACCGAAATGGCCTGCGTCTAGGCGCACATGGTGTTTTTTTGCCCCCTTTTCGGTGCTTACTCCTTCCCGTCATCTGGATATGCTTCACGCGTTATGAACGCCACGCTTCAGGGATTCGCGTTTGCAGTGTCGGTTTGAATACTTTCAGCAACGCGCTGATCGCGGTTAAAGAGAACAGCTGATTATTAGGAGTGAAATTAATACGTGTGTTAACGACGACCTCTTCGAAGTTTAAGGTCCCCGGTTTGGACGTAGATGTCAGAAAAAGTCGATGAGAGCCCATCTGTGACTTTCGCTTTAAAAATAATAATAATTGGAAAAATAATAAAATATTACAGTCCGAAAGATAGAAAGGGTTTAATCTAAACCGGGATTTAAGGGTCTGGCACTGGCATCGGCCTACAGACAAAAAGTCCGACAGTCATAAACATTAATCAGTTCACAGTTTTCTGCCTTAACGAATCCTAGCTTAACCCTTTTATAAGAGTTCGTCGACGCGTTTCGGAATCCCTCCATTCTACTTCCGTACTCGCAGATATAATCCTAGCAGATATAATTTATATAATAATGTCATAAACATTGGTTACTTGGTTTGCAAGAGGGGCACGAAGAGTCCGGCTGCCATTTAGAAAAGGTGCAGACTCTTAGTCCGGCCTCGGACGGGCAAATGTTGCCATGGGTATGACATTTAGCTATCACAGGTTAGGGAAAATACCAAACAACAACAACCTGCACATAATTTAATTCCATAGAAATACTTATAATATTATGTACGCAACTTATTCAATATGGCAACAGAACAATCAGCTCGTTCTTTCTGTCAGCTTATAAAATGCAGAATTCAAAAATTACAAAAATATTAAACTAACATAAAAAATGGAACAAATAGCAGTTTTGCAGACTAACGCCTATTATAGTATGTGAGTAAATGAAACAAAAAGTACAGCAGGTAGAGCGGGCTGCGGGTGTGAGTGTGTGTACGCGTCGGGGTGCGAGGGTAGCTTTAAAAACAATAGAGCATTTACAGAGCATTTAAAACAAACCAGAAGTTGGCAAAACGTTAAATTACGGAGTTAATCGTCTTGCCCATTGAACAATATAGATTTTGCCTGTCGTGTTTCAAGGCTAACTGGAAAAGTAACACAAGTGGAGTTAATTTAGCTTCTGAACGCCTCATACAGTACAACGATAATTCTGAGGATTTGTTAGGTTGGGTTTACACCAGGTACAAAGAGTCCAGCTGTCAATCAGAAAAGGCACGGAATCGTTGTCCGCCTTCGTTGGACTGCCTGTCCTATAACGGTGGCATCAGAACCACCTCTTGAAAGTTTCAAAATTTAATAAAAATAATAGGAAATAGAGTGTTGTTTTAGTCTTAATACCGCACGTTTAATCTAAAACAACATTATATAGAGGTGAACTTCGTTCGTACCAAACTTCAACCACAGAATTAAATAGACTGGTCATGCCATAAACCTGTACATTATGGGAATTGAAGCTAGGTCGGCCATCTTGTGTGAGGATAGAAACGTCGAGCGAGCCTAGAGAGGAATGAAATTTTCAGTGAGCCCTATTCATTTACACCGTGGTTTCAATAGCTGAAAATGCTCGAAAATCTTTGAAATTTGACAAACTTATAGTTTAATAGTGTGGAACGCTAATGGTGTGTTCACAATCTGAAAATAAAATTGTTTTTCACTTTAAAAATCGAATAAATTCCAAACTTTTTTTATTATTTTTAATTCGTGGCATCAAAAAGTTGCATTGCTAGAAATGTTTTTGTTTTTAGAGCAGGTGCGTCGTGTAAGCGAGAGAAATGTAGCTGAAAAGCTACATTTTCCGTAAAGTATTTTTCGAAAAAATTAGCTATTGTAGTTTCTATCATACAACAGTTAGAACACGAGCTTCGTTTCGCGGGTAATGTGGCAACATGTACGGGCGGCCGGCCGACGGCTAGCGACTTGCATTCGCCATATTGTGTGAGTATTTGACTCCGCCATATTGTGTGCGTATTTTACTCCGCCATTTTGTGTGAGTATTTGACTCTAAAACTGGCTTCACTCTTGCGTTCGGCTTGTCCAGTCTATTTAATTCTGTGGTCGTACAAAAGGTTCAATTGTAACGATACTGTGGTAAGAACCACGTTTTTAGAACTACACTTGCCAGCAAACAAAGAAACTGTTAAATGAATTAGCCGTAGATTTAAAACAGCTAATATAACATACACATGACGAGCATGACGAGTTAGCATTTTTTTTATACTATTTGCACAACTTTTGGCAGTGCCATTACTCATCGGAACAGGTGTTTCTAACAATGCTGCGGCACAACAGTTTGGCTGTATTCTATAGTACAAAATCCACTCTCATTGTTTAATCAATTGAAAAAACTAGTACAATAACGTTCACTTTGTGTACGAGATTACATTAAAAATAAACGGTAAGTACCAGAAACTGGCACATACTTTCTCACAAACATATTTAAATTACTAAACAGATTCATTGTGACTTATAGGGTGGGGTAGGAGAGGTGATTTTTTATTAAAGTTGGAGATTAACTAATAAATATTATTATTATTATCTAGAGAGAAAACTATGTATAGATGCACGCAAAAGGGTTTTGAAAAATATTGAAAAACAACCCTATTTTGGCCAAAAAAACCCAAAAAATCAGTTATTATTAGCTAAACGAGAATATTTAGAAAGATGCTGTTTTTTGCATATGGTAGGGCACATTAAAGTCTACAAATAAGCCATATTTGATCAAAATCGTCAGATCCGTTTTTTATAAAAAAATAATAACTGATTTTTTGGGTTTTTTTTTGGCCAAAATGGGGTTGTTTTTCAATATTTTTCAAAACCCTTTTGCGTGCATCTATACAGGCTTACTGGACATGTCTGGTGCAAATTTGGTCGAAATCGATCGAATAGTTTTCTCTCTAGCTTTGTATACATACAGACATACAGACAGACATTTTGTAAAAACCACTTTTTTGGACCCAAAACGAATATTTCCACAAAAATCTCATCATAGATTTTTTTGCGATATACACTTTCTCTATATATAGTATAGTGAGAAAGTAACTAGTAAGCCACTCTGAAAAATCACAGGCGGATTAATTAGATACACATCAGAAATACGGCCACATACAAACTGCCCCACTTTTTTTGGGTCATTTCTAATATACAAACTGCCCTACAAGGTCCAGGTATAAAAACAAGGTACAGGCCGGGGTGTCGGCGACATACAAACTGTCCTACTTTTCTACCTGACACAGGTACGGGATATTTTCCTCCGAATTCCCTCATACCGAATTATTTCACAAGAAGTAACGAATTTCATAGAATTTTCGTACTAGAATGGAAATCTGTTTGATAGTTTTATCTAAAACAATGAATGTACGATATTATTCCGCACATTTTATTTTTTTTTACACGACTTTATAACGCGCTTGGTTAGGGATTTTACCGTGGGGGCATTTTTCCGTTCGAGGCCCGCTGCGAGCGAAGCGAAGCGGTCAATTACCAGAGGCCACGATGCCGACGCGCAAACTCGCGAAGCAGCGCGTGAGTCGAATCAGGAGGCTTAGATGCAAACAAATCCTATTAATATATCTCGTACACACAGGCAGCTATTCAGCGCCTTCGTGAATACATCAATTTCCCAAATAGTTGGTTGAAACCATAAAACGTATAAACTTAATGTTAATTAAATTAATGGAAATTCGTTCAACTTACGTCAGCGGTTTAGCTGTGTGGTCAAATTTTGTTAATTTCGACAATAACTACTGTACTTACATATTTCAGTTGTACTATTTATTAAACGGGTGAGGCCGTCGATTATATTTCACTCAGAGTTGGCTTATACACGTTTAGGGCCGCCATTTTGTTTTGGGTGGTCCAATTTTTATTTTCTTTATGTCATTTTCCTAGTCTTAAATAGACCTTTAAAATAAGGTATCACATGACCATACTTCCCATTTAAAAATTTTGAGTTGCCCCCAAAATCCCCCATTTTTAGGGGACACTCAAAATTTCCAATTGCTTCAAAAGATACTTTGGGCTAAGTTAGTATCGCTCCCCAAGGGATATTTGATTGTTTTAAACAACACAAAAGTTAAAGGGGGGGGGGGACTTTTAAGACACCTGATATATTTAGTGAACAAGAAACCAGCACTTCAGGTAAAAGTCAGGATTAATTATTTAGATCTTAAAATTTTCACAAAATAATTTCCAGATGCATTCAGATGACATACCTAAGCCTCAGAATTGATTTCCGGACTCATAGACATCGAAAAAGAGCTAAAACCCAATAGGGGTAAATTTAAGGTTTTCCCCATCTTTGCTTTATGAGTTGACAAAATTTCAAAATCAGATCAATTTAGAAAAATCTGTGTTTTTTGAACTCAGGGATTGATGCTCTACAACTTTTAGGGAGGAGGGTACTGATACAATTCGATGTTGGAAAGTTACAGCACATTGAAAATGGGTAAAACACAGTTTTTGGCAAAGTTGGAAAAATTTGGTGTTTTTGGGATCCCCATAAAAATCGAACCACTGGACCAATTTTGAACTTTGTTCTTTTAATCAACGCGAAATTTTGTCTTCTTTAATTTACTACAGAACTATTTTTTACATAATATGCACTGTTTTTTAGTTATAAGCGAAAAACTGGAAAAAGTCCGAAAATTTCGAGGTTTTTTGCCTCCCAAAAGTTGTCCCCCCCCCCCCCCTGAGGTCGCAAAATTAGATTTGGCATACCCACACCATACCTAACGATCCTAGAAAAATAATCTTTTGCCGCAATTAATGTAAGCTGAACCCCTTTTTTATCCTCTATATACTGGGCTATTACCTTTTCCACGTTTACAATATAAAGCGTGATGATACAATGCTCAGGTCGTTTGATAAAAAAGCATAGTATAAAGTTTTATTGAAATCATTTCAGAAGTTTCGAGATTACTGTACTTATAACAAACTTTCTTTCTTTTTAATAATAGTACAGTGCTTTCTGCATTATTATAGTCAGTCATATTTAAGAAGCTTACGATTTCAATCGCTTTGTAAACAATTACTCGGAAAAACGTCAAACAAAATGAAATCCAATTAAGGAAGATTTGTTTTTAACAAGTCAAGAAGTATAACCTTCGAGCTACTTATTGTTTTCACCAGTTCGGGTCCTTGACCCAACGACCGACTGCAACGCTGAACCTTGTAAACCTTCTGTCAACCTATGTCTACCAGCTTTATCTATCTGTCGGTCTGTCCGTAGTTTTGATTTACTGACTTTTAGTCGCATAATGGTTTAAATTTATCATTTTAACTCATTCACATACTAATGATTATATCGACCACTTCCAACAGATTATCGTTGATGGTGGAACGTCACGGAATGACTTTCTTTTAAAGGTTCAGCTGTTATATATGGATACATAAAAATGAAAGGTATGCGACTTCTCTTTACACTATCAAATTTCGTGTCAAAGATCTTTGATATATTTCTTTGATGTGATATTTTATAGTGTAATATGTAATCTTTTATCAAAGTTGGCACATGTCGAATTTCTTTTGACAAAAGTTCTCTAAAAAATTTGATAGTGTAATACTGGCCTAAAGCTACCATTCTTGAAGTGCAAACTTCTATTGGCGCGCATCAAGTAAAAATTGCGGGCGGTGAATCGGATTTTACCGTCACGCGTCACCAACTTCTATATCTAGTACAAATGAGTATACAGCAGAGTATGAAGTTTACTTGGTAATAACTCTGAAGTGGACATTGTGCTTCCTCATTCCGTAAGCTGTGTTAAAATAGTTTACTCGGTAACACCTCTGAAATGGACATTGTGCTTCTTCATTTCGTAAGCTGTGTTAAAATAGTTGACTCAGTAACACCTCTGAAATGAACATTGTGCTTCTTCATTTCGTAAGCTGTGTTAAAATAGTTGACTCGGTAACACCTCTGAAATGGACATTGTGCTTCTTCATTTCGTAAGCTGTGTTAAAATAGTTGACTCGGTAACACCTCTGAAATGGACATTGTGCTTCTTCATTTCGTAAGTCGTGTTAAAATAGTTTA
>JAGFPH010000005.1:228480-243557 GCA_018207615.1 Philaenus spumarius
ATGGACATTGTGCTTCTTCATTTCGTAAGTCGTGTTAAAATAGTTTACTCGGTAACACCTCTGAAATGGACATTGTGCTTCTTCATTACGTAAGTCGTGTTAAAATAGTTCACTTGATAATACCTCTTAAATGGACATCGTGCTTTCTCATTTCATAAGTTGTGTTAATAGTCAACTTGGCAATACCTCTGAAATTTACATTGTGGTACCTCATTTCGTAAGTTGTGTTAAAACAGTTTACTTGGTAATACCTCTGAAATGTACATTGTGCTCCCTCATTTCATAAATCGCCATAGAAGTTTACACTTCTTCCGTGTGTTCTTAAGCACAGCTGGATTATTTTTTGTTAAAATGGCGTATTTGTGAGTTTAAATTTTAGTGATCAAAGAACATGCTAGATACCCAGTTGATTGTAAAAATACAAATTTTATTTTACACGAATGCAGAATAATTACAAAATACAGACCACAATAATAGTGTTGTTCTATTTTATTTAAAGATTAGATCTTACCCCACTAATACGGGATGGCTCAAATGATGTTAATAAACCTCTGGGATTTCGTTTGGAATAAAACCATAGTTTATTTCTTTACGTTGAATTAGTTTTTTACTTTCTCACTATACTATAGTATAGAGAGAATGTATAGTGATCGCAAAAAAAATCGATGTTGAGATTTTTGTGGAAATATCCGTTTTGGGGCCCCCCCCCCCCCAGTTCAAGAAAGAGGTTTTTACAAAATGTCTGTATGACTGTATGTATACAAAGCTAGAGAGAAAACTATTCGATCGATTTCGAACAAATTTGCACCAAACATGTCAATTAGGCCTGTGTAGATGCACGAAAAAATGTTTTGAAAAATTTGAAAAAAACCCTTTTTGGCCAAAAACCCCCCAAAAAATCAGTTATTATTTTTTTATAAAAAAAACGGCTCTAACGGTTTTGAGGAAATTTGGCTCATTTGTAGCACTTAATAATAATAATAATAACTGATTTTTGGAGGTTTTTTGGCCAAAAAGAGGGTTGTATTCAAAAATTTTCAAAACCTTTTTTCGTGCGTCTATACAGGCTTAATTGACATGTTTGGTGCAAATTTGTTCGAAATTGATCGAATGGTTTTCTCTCTAGCTAATACTAATTATATTTATTAGTTCCTCTCCTACTTTAATGTATCCACTCTCCTACTTTAATACAATTATAAAGTCACAGTGAATCTGTTTATTAATTTAAATATGTGAGAAAGTATGTGCCAGTTTATTTGTGATACATTTGTTTGAGGAAGCGTAAACAATAATTACCTGGAAGAGGCTTTTCCTCCATGTTGAACAGAAGCATGTCAAGAACGATAAAATATAAATAAATAGTATTTTCTAGATTTCGCCCTCATAATTTTCGTCTGGGAGTACTGACGCAGAACGCCTACATTGACGGTGGTAAGGGGGTGGTTTGACGGAGGGTGGAGTGTATTAATAAGTATTTGCTCCTACTACTTGTCCGAGACTGTGCGTCCGCGCGCGGGAATGAATGACTTGATTGCGAAGTGGCATTGCAGAGTGACGCCACTTGTTGCCGGTTCCCATGGCGACCGCACGGCAAGCTTCTATCGCCATTGATTTGACAAAGGACGGAGACCTGGAATTATCTTAGGTTAAGAATAGAGAAAATTATTTACATTTCAGATTGTTAAGTTATTTCAAAGTCAGGGAAACAAAACCAAACGTGTATTATGTAATTAAACAAATTATACTGAAGGTTCGCACTTTTCCTGTTGTACAAATTCAATACACTGAACTTTTATAGTTGCGGACAACCTAACTCTGAACCAAAAGGTAAGGTAAGAAAAGGTTAGGGTCTACCGCCCACCCGACCCTAATTAGTGACGCTTGGCTGCACTCAATGAGAACAAATACTAGGTACCTAATACCAAGAAGTCAGTTAAATTATTGTCCAAAATTATTAAAAACCATTATCATATTACGTTTTGAATTTAAATTTCGATTACTTTTATACTAAATTTGATGTAAATCGGACAATTTTTACCAACTTGTACCACCAAACTACTTTTTATTTTTAAAACTAACTTTGAATGAACATTGGAACTAAAATACAATTTATATTAAAACGTGAGCATATGGAGGGACAAAAAATACTCTATGTATGATTATAATAATTTTGTATTGCTTCATAACCATACATTAAATAAATTTCAAACCTAAATAACTTAAAAACCGTACATTTTAACGAAACAAATTTCGACACCTTTTTTGTAGTCCTTTTGATTCCCTATCGGATGGTGTAAGTGTAAAAACAATCGGATGAAGGATAATAGTTAAGTTATGTGTATTAATTGGTTTGTTCAACAGCCAATATTTTGAAACTCATGATTGGATTTAATTGCTTTTTTTAGATATATCATTGTTACGTTAAACTTCATGCCAAGTTTGAACTTATTCAGTCAAACCACTCTATTTAAATTATTTTGTAAAAAACAAAATGGCGTATACCTGGAAAACAAAGCTTTTTCGGGCCTATGTTTATATAAACTTTTTTCTTATTTTGGCCCATAGAACCATTCCCCGAAGTTTGATCCCGTAATTACTGGACACCCTGTACATTCCTTAAATATAACTATGGTAAATACAAATAAAACATGATATAAGACAATCTAATTCTCGCTCAAGTACATTAACTTTTTGTCGCTATGTATTATTTTGTATTTATTGTATATTAAATTAAGTTACATAGTATATTAATTTTATGTTTTCAAATTTTCCTTGAAACCGGCGATTTGTTCTGGTTATCAAGCAATACAAAATTATTACAATCATACATAGAGTATTTTTTGTCCCTCGATATGCTCAAGTTTTTATATGAATTTTATTTTAGTTCCACTGTTCATTCAAAGTTAGTTTAAAAAAATAAAAACTAGTTTGGCGGTACAAGTTGGTCAAAATTGTCCGATTTACATAAAATTTAGTATAAAAATAATCGAAATTTCAATACAAAACATAATATGATAATGGGTTTTAATAATTTTGGTCATTAATTTAACTGACTTTTTGGTATTAGGTACCTAGTACTTGTTCTCATTGAGTGCAGCCAAACGTCACTAATTAGGGTCGGGTAGGCGGAAGACCCTAACCTTTTCTTACCTAACCTTTTGGTTCAGAGTTAGGTTGTCCGCAACTATAGGAACTATATTAAACATAGTCCGGCCGACGAAGGGGGTAGAGGACATGGAGAGGGAGGAAGAATTTGACTTTAGAAATTTGTTGAAGGTACTTAGGAGGTGAACGTAATAAAATTCCGACCCCTACCCTTGCCGCTTCATGGGTGGAGAATGTGGAAAGGTCCCCTTTTTCGGGGTTCACTTGTATCTCGAAAACGGCGAGTCGTACAGAAAATGTGTTCACTTAGAAATTAAAGCTGACAATATCTCCTTTTAAGAATGTTTCCATAAATTTGTATCGTGTCTGTTATAGTTTTCGAGATATTCGCTATAAAAAATCGACAATTTCCGGAAAATTGATTCTCGCCTCACGTTTTTAGTCGTTTTGACTTTCTAACTTCTCATCGTTTCTTTTTACAGAAAATTCGACTGAAAGGAAGATGTAGAAAATTTGATTTGCTTCAAAAGTATGTATACTTTTACTAATTTATCTTCAACAGCTCAAAAGTACGACAATTTTTTACAAACCATACTTTGGTTATATTCGTTATTCTTAGCTACCTATACTATATGGTAAGTGGACATTATCAAGTATATATTGTTTTATAATGAGATAATTTGTTATGCTAATTTTACAATGTTTATTGATTTTAAAAAATATTAAGGGACTGCTCCAGTAGAAGAGAAAGCAACAGGAGACTCCAACGGTTCCTCCTATAGCCGTATCTAAACAGGGCAATTCCTTGCAGCTGAGCTCTTTGACACTGCCTCATTTAAAACCATTTTATAAATCAATCTTTTGTATAATTGAGTGCAGAAAAAAAACAGAAAATTCTTCATAAAATTGCGGATCCGGCTTGCGATTCACTTTTAATTACACATTTTTTAGTGTGTACGCAAAAAGTTCAAACTTGGTAGGTACTTAAAAAATGTAAATTACGTGACAAATGAACGAGATTTAAAAAATCTGAAACGCGAAACGCATGCATATTGCGACTGGGGTTAAAATGAGACCTTGCTAACAATTTTATGATACAACATAAACGGAAAAAATGGTTTTAAATTTAACATTGCTCTTACGGGATACAAATCCAAGGTGGCCGTAACTCCAGCAGGCCCTTAACTGATCATTGTACAGCATTTCAAAGTAAAATGACCCACAACATTAAAACGAAATTTTATTGGTTATGTATATATATACTAGACGTCTATTAAATTTTATCATTCTAAGCAGACTTAAGTAACCTTTATAATAGAGTAATACATTAAACCTCCATTAGTATAACTAGACGCTTTACAATCCACAATCAATAATCTATTACAAGAACTATTGTTACACTAATAGCTTGCATACACCAGAAATTAATTTTATGAGACGAATATGCTTAAGAAACGATGACGTTTAAAATACGAGTGTAATGTAGTTTTCATCACACTGTATCGAAAATAGTCAATTTCAATATCAGCTGTGAGTATTGAAAATAGCAATTTCTCGGTCTAGATCGGCAAAATCAGCTGGAGATTTATGCCGATCTCTAAATTGGTTATAAATTATAACACCAGTAGCACTATCAATAATAAATATTATTTGAACTGTCGTCTTATTAATTTATTAGATATAATAACGACTTTAACAAAGGACCAAACTTGAGTAACAATAAAAACTACAGATTACCACTATTTTTACAAGTATTAAATAAATTAACTTTCAACTTATTATTTACAAAATTACATCATTACATTTATTCATGTACCAGTATCGGTAGTAGTTAATTGTGTCTATTAATATTACTCAATGGTTTAATATAAGCTGTTCCAATTAATTTAGTGAACTTAAAAGATGTATTGTTGCCATGTAATGTTTGCGGCTATTCTCAGTTGAAAGCGATAACATAAGGACAGAATAAAACAGCGAAGACAAGATAAACTTTTCCTTAAGGCTCTTCTTTACCTTGAAGAAAACTTCCGAGGTACAGTATGATTTCAATGCAAAAGGCATGACTCAAGCCGCAAAATCGTTGAAACATGCATTCGTATTAGCGTGCTTCGGATTCTATTTATAAATTAATAATCTGGGAAACTACTTTAAGTTATAAAGAAGGCTTTATATTTTTTACGTGGTAGCTTAAAATATGGAAATTATTGCTTAAAACAACCAAAAAATGCAGTAAAAATAATCGATTTTTACTCATTTAAACTGTTGAATAAAAGGAGTTGCCGACGATTTCTTTCAATTATGAAGATATAAGACAAAAGCACAAAGCCTTTAAGAACAATTTAAGATGTTTCACAACTTTTTAGGTTGAAAAAAGGCGTCCGAAACACAGTAATACGAAGTGCATATTTTTGCTGTTTTACGCAAGGTGAAAAAAATGAATGCCTATAAATTCTTAGAATCAAGGAAGGTTTTTATTTGTACCGCTATTGATATTACAATCAGCTGATCTCAATAGTTTAATTAGTGCTGTAAACGTAAACTATGTTGTTATTGTACTTCAGGAATGCTACTGAGAAACGATAGGTTATTTTGAAGGAAACAAAAAAACATATTAGATGAATTATTAATCACAGTGTGATGAAAAGTATCGTTCATCGCACGGGCCAAAAGTGTATTTTCGATTTTCGCTCATTTTCCGACCTCGGCAGTTAAACTTGAGCTCGTATCGAAAAGCGTCACTTTCGGTCCTAGTGATGAAATGTAGTATTTCATTACACTACACCAAAAACAGCTGTTTTCTATCCCTGCCGTTGAATAGTGAGTACTTATTTTCCGCGCACTACACCGTAAATTTTCTGCGCACCAGCTGATTTTACAGACTAAGAATAAACATTTCAGTTTTATTTAAACAGCAGATTTTATCAATAACACATTTATTTACAAAAAGTTAGTTCCAAAGTATGAATTAAGAGTAAACACAGAGGGTTGTGCATCTTTTTTGTTCTAAAAATTTCCATAGTTGATTTCAATGATGAATATAATGAGTCTGATATCCCAGATAATATTTTTAAACAATCACAAGAAATAACTGCAAATTCGTTGCCAAGAAAATCAAAAGACAGGTATGAAATTGAATACAAACAGTTTTGGCAATGGAAAAATAACAGAAAAATCAATCAAGTAAGCGATGGCGTGCTACTTGTTTGTTTATATTGAAAAAGCCAAGCGAATTAACAACAATCATTCTTTTTTGTATACATAATTACACTTAAGTCACAAAAATAATTAAACAAGTGTAAAAGTTCAAACACTGTAATAAACTTGCCAAGACTGATGTCAACGTAACACTAAATACATAAAAACTAAATATATACATTATAAGATTTATACATACAAAAATAGGAGAATTATACATAAAAAAATAGGAGAAAAACAAAAGAAACATTAATCTTTTACATTGATCAGTCAAACAAAACAAAAGAATGTTGGTGTATACAAGATTGTTAGAACTATAAACTACAAACTACTTAGCATTTTAAACTATATGTTTTATATAATCAGAAGGAGAAAATTTAGGGCCTTCAAGGCATTTTGCCCATTTGAAGGTTCCTATAAATAATAATATGTTATGATTAAAAGTATGTTACTTTTAACAAGTAGTATATTAAATAAACGGTACCAGGAACTAGCACATATTTTCCCACAAACATATTTAAATTATTAAACAGATTCACTGTGACTTCATAATTGTAGGTGGGGTAGGACAGGTGATATATTAAAGTAGGAGATTAACTAACTAATAAATATTATTGTTATTGTCTAGAGAGAAAACTATTCGATCGATTTCGAACAAATTTGCACCAAACACGTCAATTAGGGATGTATAAATGCACGGAAAAAGGTTTTGAAATTTTTTTAAAACAACCCTCTTTATGGCCAAAAAACCCCCAAAAATCAGTTATTATTATAATTAGCTAAACGAGAATTTTTAGAACGATGCTGTTTTTTTGCATATGGTGGGTACATTAAAGGCTACAAATAAGTAAAATTTTATCAAAATCGTTAGAGACGTTTTTTTTATAAAAAAATAATAACTGATTTTTTGGGGAATTTTTTTGCCAAAAAGAGGGTTGTTTTTCAAAAAAATTTCAAAACCATTTTTCGTGCATCTATACAGGCCTACTTGACATGTCTGGTGAAAATTTGTTTGAAATCGATCGAATAGTTTTCTCTCTAGCTTTGTATAGGCTACATACCGACAGACATTTTGTAAAAACCACTTTTTTGTACTCAGGTGGTCCCAAAACGGATATTTCCACAAAAATCTCAATATTGTTTTTTTTTTGCGATCACTATACTTTCTCTATACTATAGCATAGTGAGAAAGTAAAAGTATCGTACGTAACTCGCCCAGGGTGTTCCGTGCATGAAAATCCCGAACTCGGCTGCGCCATTTTGTGTAGGTTGAACATTTCGATGTCTGATTTGCGGCATTTCGTTCTCCTAAGATAGACCTTCAATTTGTACAACTCGACCTGTACTACTATTTAAGATTTTATTCCGACTCCCTGCAAGCCGCCCCCCTAAGGTGATAACAAATTACAATTGCTTCAAAAAATTAATCGTTTTGTTAGAGAAACAATGCACCAAGTTTTGCTGCGTAATCTGCAATTGTTACAAATATATAACGCAGTTCGAGACACCCTGTATATACTTTCACTTCGGTCTTGCCATCTACCATCGCACCTATATTTTTTTTAAATACTCTTAACTTTACTTGAAACTAATTGTGGTACATGAGATACTAAATAGTAAATGTATATTTTTTAAAACATAACACTTCACTAATTCATGATTTTGTGGAATATTTTGGGAATATTCTCAACACGTTTGAAGCCTGGCAAAACCACGTCGAAAAAAATCCTGAAAACAGATTTTAGAAACTTATTATTTCACTTTACGTTTTTCCGAGTAAACAACATTTTGTGGCTAACACGTTTCACTCCAATAAATCGAATTGTGCCTCCAGCTATTGTCTAGACACCAAAAACAATCAAATTATTAGCGAAAGTCCATAGGAAAAATGAGCTATTGCAGTGGCCCTTATGGTAAGACCCAAGGTCGGGAATAGCAAATGAGCACCGATCATGGTCCCCAGAACAAGTTTTGGAGTGTCATTAAAAATCATATAAATATATATGTGTATATTGTGTATATATTTATGTATGTATGTGTGCGCACTCTAACGGACGCATTTTACGTCCAATTTGGACCAAATTTGGTACACACATTGGGTTTCTAAGTCGCTTGAACTGGTAGGTTAGCTAAAAACATTTACCGGAAGTAGACCAAATTTTTACCGGAAGTAACTTTATGTATATATGTGTGCGCACTCTAACGGACGCATTTTTGGCCCAAATTTGGTAAACACGTAGGTTATCTAAGTTACTTGGACGAGTTCGATAGCCAAAACAAATGACCGGAAGTAGACCACATTTTTGACCAGAAGTACCATGTATAAAGGGGTGCGCACTCTAACGGACGCATTTTATGTCCGATTTGGTCCAAATTTGGTGCGCAGGTTGGTTTCCTAAGTCGTTTGGACGAGTTCGTTAGCCAAAAAAATTGACCGGAAGTAGACCACATTTTTTACCGGAAGTAACAATTTTTTGAGATTTCTCATACTAGAATTACATTATTTTTTTAAAGTTTTCTTTAAAAAAATAGACATACGAAATAATTCTGCACATTTTGTTTTTTTACGCGACCTTATAGCCCATCTGGTTCCTCCAAAAACAATCAAAACGTAAAATACCGTAAAAGTACCAGAATTAAATCCACGGCTTTTACCGTGGTGACCGATGGCAATATATTTGGTACATGCTGGCAGCACCTTAGTGAGTAGATCAATTTCCCAAATAGTTGTTTGAAACCCAGAAACATATATAAATTTAGTTTTGGAAATTCGCTCAACTCACGTCAGCGATTCAGCTGCGTGGTCGAATTATTATAATTTTAAATTAGTTACAGATTTTATACCAGACTGTTTTACATGATTTTTATTTTTTACAATGTGGACTGTTTAAATGCCCACATTTGGAAACACGACTTCCAATCCGCGTTTCCGACCAAAGAGTCCACTATATCAACACTACATTAACCTAAACTTAATAACCTTGTTTCGGTCCAAACGCACATATTTTCCCACAGACACGTCACTTTATCCGAACATTAATTATCACGCATGCGCGGCTATGCGAGAGCCGTAAAAACGTCGGCAACAAATAAACGACACTGTTTCGAGAGACGGAGGTTTTGCCGAGAGATTACGCCAGGCCTACGCTGTGTTTACTATCGACTTTTATGTCCGACTTTTACAGTCTTGGAAGAATGCCTTTGAGACTGTTTAAGATGGTTTGTACAGCTTGTGTGATTTTACTCGGTGAAATTGCAGCCGTTGTGGGAAATTTAATAATATTTGTCGTGTATGTGGTTTTACAATAACAACGGAACAAAATGTGCGGACCATAAGTGCAGTTTACATAGAATTAAGTGAGTTGTATACTTGTACATACAATTAAAGGTCTATCTCAGGAGAACGCAATGCTGTAAATCAGACATCAAAAGGTTCACCCTACACCGTATGGCGACCGTTTAAAGTTACAATATAAGGCTTTTTGAAAATGGCTTTATTTTAACTTATTGACATGTGCTTTAAACGCTAAACTCCGACAATCCACACTAAAAATACCTGCTGAGATACTAGTTATGAATGACTCCTACACCGCAAATTGCAGGAGGAAAACAGTTTGAGCATTTATTCTTAAGGGTGTGCTCCATTATACGAGAAAGCAACCAAAAACGCCAGCGCTTCACCCTATAGCCGTATCTAAACCGTGCAATTTCCTGCAGCCGAGCGCTTTGACATTGCCTCATTTCAAACCATTTTATAAATCCATCTTTTGTAATTGAGTGTTGAAAAAAAACAGAATATTCTTTATAGAATTGGGGTTCCGGCTTCCGTTTTACTTTTAATTATACATTTTTTATTGTGTACAGAAAAACGTTCAAACTTGGAACTTCAAAAATGTCAATTACATGACAAATGGAAAAAAATGTGAAACGCAAAACAGACTGTGCTTAAAATGAGACCTTGCAAACAATTTTATGATACAAAATAAAAGAAATTTAACATTGCTTTTATGAATAAAAATCCAAGATGGCCGCAGCTACAGCAGACCCTTAAGGCTCGGGTTCCTAAATTCAAAACGGCGAAGTTGGCTACCAATTTCAATGTTAAAATAACATAACCGTACCTTTTATTTTTGTGTTATTTTCGTCAAAAAACGAAAGCTGTATTTTTTTTATTAAAGTAAAATAGATTGTGGGTGTTGTTGATTGCTAAGGTTTTTTGCAATATCTGTTTTTGAAACTGAGCAAAACATTAATCAAGTTTACTATTTACATGATACGTTTATGAAAACAATAACACGGTTTTTGAAAATGTATTCAGCAATCAACATCAGCTGTGACAGTACTTCAAAATGAAACCAAATTTTTTAATTTATTCCACGAATTGACGGAAAAAATGACTTATTCTGTAGCATTGCTCTTATGGGAATCGGATTCAATATGGCGGACAGAGTATATTCCCCTTAGAAAGGTAAGCTGTTATGAAAGTTTATTGGTAATTGTTATTTTTAATCATATAGTGAACCTTTATAAAAAAATGTAGTTTGTAGTTTATGTAGTTTGAAATAAAAATTGCACCTCATTCTAATTACAGACCGTTCCCACTGAAGGTAAATCACTCACTATCCACAAAAACTGGTCCTGCTGATTGTCAAAATTTTGAAATCTTATGCCAATAAGTCAAATTAAGCCATTTTCAAAAAGCCCAATATTGTAACTTTAAACGGTCACCATTTTGTGTAGGGTGAACCTTAGATGTCTGATTTGCTGCATTGTGTTCTCCTAAAATGTAACTTTAATTAATTTTATGTACAACTCGACCTTTGCTCCTATTTAAGATTTTACTCCGACTCCCTGCGGGCCGCCCCTGATAGTGATCGTTGTAGAGAAACGATGTACCAAGTTTTGTTGCGTAACCTGCGATGGTTACACAAATATAACGCAGTTCACATACTTTTGTAGAGAAACGATGTACCAAGTTTTGTTGCGTAACCTGCGATGGTTACACAAATATAACGCAGTTAACATACTTTTGTAGAGAAACGATGTACCAAGTTTTGTTGCGTAACCTGCGATGGTTACACAAATATAACGCGGTTCACTTACTTTTGGGAGACTCTGTATACTGTATAGTACTACGATTGAATTATTTCAAATCAATACTATATCCGTACCTTGTCAGGCGTAGTTGAAATACAATGTCATAAAAGGCACAAACCAACTTGACACGCGAAAAACGTCCACTCTTTAGCCAAAAGACGTCTGTTTCTACGGAACGTAAATTGTGACGACCGGAGACAGTTAAAGAATAAAAGCTATCTATTCCTTTGTCTCGGAAGTTCTAGAGTATCATAGCACACGGAAATGATTTTATTGCTGGCTCTACACGATTTGTATTGCGCTAACACTGCTGAGAATTGCCATGCACACAGTATGTAAGTCGCGTACAAGCAGAAGTACGGGTAAAAGTATTAAATTAGGCCTACGACTTTTCAAGAGTAACGACGAAATACATATGTACAGGGTGTCCCCGAACTCTCTAGTCCCTTTTTGTGGATTTGTTCATGGGATCGAGACAAACACATTTCACAATATAAACATGGGTCTACGGTGCTTACTTTTTTCTCTGTCTGTATGTGTTTTGTACAAAATAATTGATATCTAGTGAACGATTGGACAGATTGAGTTCCAACTTGACATGGAGTTATACCTAACGATGATCTATTTTAAGTAAATTAAATGATTACATCCAATTATACGTTTCAAAATGGCGACTGTTCGAAAACTTCAAACATAAATTACCCAAAAACCGTACATTTTAACTAAAATGTCGAGATAAATTTTGTATAGCCCTTTTGATTCCATGTCAGATGGTGCAACTAACAAAACAATAAACACAAAAATCCCGTTTTCCGCCAGACTGTTACTCATAACTCCCAAACGAACATACAAATTACAAATCAAGTTTTGATGTGTATTTAAAATCTATGAGCACATTTCAGATTATTGCATACCGTTTTGATATATATTTAACTGATAAACCAGCGCATACATTAAATTAAAACACAGACGATCTTATCAAAGTGCTAAGGCTTTTAATACAAATCAAGTGTTTTACTTATAATGGTCACGTGTCGCGTCCGTTCACGAAACCCATAATTTTTATATTTTTTACATTTTTAAGTAGGAACTCTAAATATTTCCGGGATAAAAAGTTGCCTAAATTAATCTCTGAAATGTCCTCTACATGCAAATGAAAGTTTCGTCAAAATTGGTTCAGCCATTCCGGATATTAGCCCGGACAAACAGACAGACCAAAAATTAAAAAACGCATGTTTAGGTTTTGGTAAAGTGTGAATAATTAAGTGAGCTTAAAAAAAAGTATTAATTTCGAAATCTCAGACAGACACTTAAATTTTATTTATACTAGTGGACCGGGCAATGCTTCGCTATTGCTTGATTTACCTAACCTAAAATTATATTCAGTTTTTGATCCAAATCAGTTGTTGATCAAAATCAGCTGTTGATCAAAATCAGCTGTTTTAAGCTTTTCATACGAACAGCTGTTTTTTGTGCCCCTGATAAAATCAAAAGAAATCTTTCTTCTTCTTCCTTAAGATTGACCTTCCATAAGATTAACATGGCAACTTTGAGGGCCACTGGGGCGAAGCCCTTAACATACATTGAGCTCATTTTAAGGGAAGCACAACTTCAGAGTGAGCTCTGTAAAATGACACCAAAAACATCAAAATCGGTTTAAAACTCTAGGAGTTCTACTCACAAAATAACCCCTAGCAAATTAATTATGTATAGATAGATGTATAGATGCATTGAAATATTATGTAATACAGTACATATTATATTACATTGTAAATCATTTATAAGTATATTTTCTTATAAAATATCTTACACATACGGTTACATTTGATATTATAAAGGTAAAGACATTTATTTGAAAATTTAAGTACATTTATTACTAAATTATAACTTAGTTTTAGAATAATATGCTAATAATAACGCATTAAAATATACAATGTTATTAAAATTTTGTTGGCAAAAATATTGCTTAGGTATAAAAATGATAACCATACATTTTCGTTACTTCTAAAACTTATATAATTGTTTACATTCTTTGTCCTAACCATTTTACTTCATGTAATTATCCCCGTTGTATGTCAAGTTTTTTTCCTAGCTATTTTAACAGTTAAAGGCGGCCATTTTGGATTTTTATCCCATAAGAGGAATGTTCAATTTAAAACCATTTATTTTGTTTATTTTTTTGTCATTCAATTGTTTGCAAGGTCTCATTTTAACCACAGTCACAATACGCATCCGTTTTGCGTTTCACGTTTATTTAAAATCCCGTCCATTTGTCACGTAATTGACATTTTTAAACATTAAGTTTAAACTTTTTTCCTTTCGCAGTAAACAATTTATAATTAAAAGTGAATCACAAGTTAGATGCGCAATTTTATGAAGAATATTTCGTGTTTTGGGAACGAAATTCCTTAACGCAAGTTGCGGTAGGAGTTAAGAAAAAGAAACTGTAATTCGTAACGAAAAAGGTGTTATTAATTGGTTGCTACGGCAATGACAAATATAAAATACGAGTAACGAAAAAGCGTTATCAAATTGGTTGATGTTCTGGTTTATCAATTTAAATTAAGGGACGATCGTTCCGACAGGCGTAGTTCAGATATTATCGTCAAGCGCTGAAAATAAATTGTTGGTTCATCAGTCTAGGTTTAATTTCATACTTAAAATTACTGTATGTATGTTGCCGTTAACACAAGTAAAAAAAGTTAAACATACACACAATAATTTTAGTTTAGGCCTAGACTGATGAACCAAAATTTTATGTTTATTGAATGTATTTACAATGAACAGACATTTAACTGTGTTTACCATCTTAGCTTTGATGTTATAATTATTAATTCTAAACCTTTATTATAATAACACTAAACGTATGAAAACAGTAA
This sequence comes from Philaenus spumarius, assembly GCA_018207615.1. Lineage (NCBI taxonomy): Eukaryota > Metazoa > Arthropoda > Insecta > Hemiptera > Aphrophoridae > Philaenus > Philaenus spumarius. The sequence goes on from JAGFPH010000005.1 coordinate 242,757, forward strand.
ATATTTGTATACAAAACAAACAAATAATAATTCGACCACACAGCTGAACCGCTGACGTGAGTTGAACAAATTTAGAAAATTAAGTTTATAGGCCTATTTTTTAGGGTTTCAACCAACAATTTGGGAAATAGGTCTATTCACGACGGTGCTGAAAAGCAGCAAAATGGTTCGCACGCCATTCCGCATATTGGGAGTATCTTCAATACACAATGCATTGCGTGCTCCGCACGCCAACCCCCGTATCTGGAGTATCTTCAACACACAAAGCATTGCATGCTTCGCACGCCAACCCTACGATAGAATCCACCACATGGCTTTGAACCGGGTACTTCTATGGTATTTTACGTTTTCATCGATTTTGGGGGAACCAAGCGAGCTGTAAGGTTGCGTAAAAAACAAAATGTGCAGAATAACCTCCTACATTTATATTTGTAGAAATAACTCAAAAACAATTAAATTTTCTTAGGAAAAATCTCAAAAAATAGTTACTTTCGGTCAAAAAACGTGCTTCCGGTTGTTGGATTTTTTGGCTAACGAACTCGTCCGAGCGACGTAGACAACCAACATGTGTACCAAATTAGAACCAAATTGGACTTAAAATGCGGCCGCTAGAGTACGAACACATATATACATGATATATATATGATTTTTAATGACAACCCAAAACGTGTTCCGGGGACCATTATCGGTGCTCATTTGCTATTCCCGACCTTTGGTCTTACCACCAATAGTCGTGCCACTGCAATAGCTCATTTTTCCTATGGAAATTCGGTTATAAACGGAAATTGAAAGATTTAAATT
>JAGFPH010000005.1:247621-259450 GCA_018207615.1 Philaenus spumarius
TTTAATATAAAGTATTGTTGTAAGGCATCCATTTAACATAACTTATTATTGCAAGACATTAATTTAATATAAAGTACTGTTGTAAGGCATCCATTTAACATAACTTATTGTTGCTAGGCATAGATTTAATATAAATTATTGTTGCAAGGCATCTATTTAATATAACTTATTGTTGCAAGGTATGGATTTAATATACATTATTGTTGCAAGGCCATGATTTAACAAAACTTATTGTTGCAAGACATTAATTTGTTATAACTTATTATTGCAATGCACTAATTTAGTATAACTTGTTGCAAGACATCGATTTAATATAACTTAGTGATACAAAGCATTTATTTATTATAACTAATTTTTGCGAGACATTAATTTGTTATAACTTATTATTGCAATGCATTAATTTAGTATAACTTTTTGCAAGCTATCGATTTAATATAACTTATTTATGTAAGGCATGATTTAATATAACTTAGTGTTACAAGGCATCGATTTAATATAACTTATTGTTGCAATGTATCGATTTAAAATAACTTATTGTTGTAAGGCATGGATTTAATAAGGTGTTTTACTCTTCTCATTTGTTCAAGATGGGGTTTATTTTCTCAACTAGTTTGGACAATTACTTTTGTTTGATTTTTGTGTGTTATTAAGTGTTTGACTGCTAAGTTTAGACTACCCAACTTAAAACATTTGTTGTGGTGTACACGATGATAAAATAAATCATTGCTAAAATTCACCAACATATCTAACCAACACCTTTAGTAGTTTTATAAGGATTTACATGCCTGTGCCAACGGTTTCCATCGAATTGATGGGCCACTGTAATAACGTGTCAATCAAACTAAATTGCACGATTTGACAACTAAAAAACCTCTCTCTTAATAGCAAATGTTATGCAATTGTGTGTTATTTCTATTAATAACGACACTGAAAAAAAAAAACAACAACAAAAACTACATTCCGAATTTCGTTTTCAAACAGTATAACCTTCAAAACATAACCTACAAACAATTATTTAGAAAACAAATACACTGCAAAAGAAATTATCAAATTTATAATTGATTAGCTAAAATAGAAGTTAGAGAATCACTCAAACATTTTTGTAATTTTTATTTACATAAACACTACAGCCTTCCTTTTAATATCACTGAGTTATGTTATAGGAAAAATATGTTCTTTTGAAAAGCTGACAAAAGCAATTGCTTATAACTCTAATTTACCTTGTAATTTTAATTGTGGTGTTTTCTACGCATTGAATTGAAATTTGTTTTGGTGTGCCCCATTGGTCCGTACCCTTCAAATAGTGGACAGTACACTTAGTTTAGTGGATCGGAATTTATTTATTTATTACAGCCAAAATACATATATATTCATAGGCTACGTCCAATAAAAATACACAATCACATTACAATTCACACAAAGATAAGAAATCATAACTATTAATGTGGGGAACAAGCAATAAAATTTAAAATTTAACTATACAATAATTAGTTGATAAAAATGTCATATTAATAATTTAAATAGAATAATTAATAAAAAAATACTACAACATATAACAATTTTATACCAATCACATTTTGAATAATTAAAAATATAAAACACATAATTTAAAACAATCATAGACTACAACTAACGATTAATTTAGAACTAGTGGACCCGACAATGTTTCGCTATTGCTTGATTTTAGTACAAATATTATATTATGTTATATCTGTTACAGCAAAATTAAACATAACCTAGAAAGTAAATAAAGTAAACATAAACAAACCATGTTATGATAATAAAACATGTTATGTTTATAATCAGCTGATCTGTGCTATTCAGTTGATCGGTAAAAACATGTTAATGAATAGAAAATATTTTAAATTTCATTTTTTAAATATTAAATGAATGGATAGTAAAATTTTAAGGCAAATGGGCAAATATAAAGTAAACGACCTTTCATTTAACACAAACCGTATGTCAATAGATCGGAATAGGCTTACAAATTTTCCCTATGTTAAATTGCCATAAGAGATTAAAATTTCCGTTTTTAGAAAATTTAGTGGGGCAATAGCTAAAATCGAAGCAAAATGGGCAAATATACAGACAATTACCTTGAATTTGGTACTAAATGGGAGTATATCGTCCAGTAAAACTCGAGATCTCAGTCGGATTGCACAAAATCTTTTCAAATTAATATACAGTATAGATTAGAGAACACATCCATGATTTCAAGGCCGGCTACATACAGTACACATAACTCCTCCACAGAGTAGAAAGATCACAAAACTAGCTGTCTAAGGCTGTTTTTAAAAGGTAAAATATCTTGAAATTTTTTTATGTTCTGTGGGAGCTTATCTATCAGTCTAGCACCAGCTTGGGATGGAAGTGTGCTGTATAGATTTAGTCTGTGCTGTCTAGCACGATAATTATTAGCTTGCCTGTTACTATAACTGTGTATACCTTTATTTTGGATATGATCACAATTCAATTTAAAGTAGAGTATCAAGTATATATATACTCGGAAGTGTAAGAACCCTACATGACACAGCTCTTTTAAGAAATCCCAAAAGCCTTATAACGTTTTTTGCAAGACAAAAACCCATTGCATATTCTGATTTGACGAATCTCCCCAAAGAATAATTCCACAGTTCAGATATGGATACACAACAACATAGTAAACTGTTAATAAAATAGTAGGACTGCAGTGTAGTTTCAAATTTCTAAGTATACATATTCTTTTACTAATTTTTGCGCAAATATATGCTACGTGATCAACCCAGGTCAACTTATCGTCAATACAAAAGCATAAAAGCTTTGCACCTTTGACCTCTTCAAGCACACTATCATCCAACACTTGGTGTCCGATTTTGGACTATGTTTCAAGTTATAAAACATGTCTTATTAGAATTTATTGAATTTGTTTTGGTATTAAGCTTCACTAGCACAATTTGTAGAAATGAAATTCAACGCAAAAGTTTTTTCTTCTTATGTAAGTAGATTGCACGTATTAACAAAGCTGTTGGAAAACTAGTCTGTTATCGTTTACAGTGTTCCAATCAGAAAAGATAGTTTACAACAATGTTGGTGAGAAAACAATACACGCTACGGACGTACATTCAAGAGTATGTTGGTGCAATAAGGATGAAGGACACAGGTAGAACTCATTTAATTCATACAAGTTTTTTAACAAGGATCTTAAGACTCTTCTTTACCTTGAAGAAAACCCCCGAGTGTACAGTATGATTTCAGTGCAAAAGGCCTGACTCAAGCCGCGAAATCGTTGAAACATGCATTCGTAAAACCGTGTTTCGGATTCTATTTATAAATTAATAATCTGGGAAACTACTTTAAGTTATAAAGAAGGCTTTATATTTTTTACATGTTAGCTTAAAATATGGAAATTATTGCTTAAAACTCCCAAAAAATGCGTTAAAAATAATCGATTTTTACTCATTTAAACTGTTGATTAACCCTTTGAGTACAATTAAACTGGTATAGAAGACCCTTAAAATTAGTTACAGCGAGAGAGAACAACAGTTCAAAGTTGATTTCATACTTGGCCGATATTTATCTGTTTTGTTACACCAGACGGCGTAACCAAATGCGTCAACAGTCGCCAGATACATTGAATTCCTTAGATAATACTATCGGCTCTGTTTAGTTTTTGCCTAGGCGAGCGTTTTACAAAGACTGTCAGCATTTAATTAATTTATTACTGAGTCTGTACCAGGCGTTTTTGTTAGTTGCGAATTCCATTTGTTAAACACAACGAAATTCTTCAGAGATATAACATTTAGACCAAACGCCGGGGTGAACAAACATTCTAAACAATAAACTCTAGAACACTAGCGAACGTAAAACTTACGTGTGACGCTCACAGTTTGTCCCCTCCCCTTCTCCCCTGCCCATCTACACCGTAGCTTTTCAGCACTGTTCTTTGAAAACTAAAAACGTAAAAACAGTAAGCCAATTAACAGGTTAAATTCCGTAGCTCGCTGAAGGTCGCATTAAGGCATATTGAAAGCTCAGTAACAGTTGAAGGGGAAAACAAACAGTTTGCCTGATGGGTAAGAAACAACAGTCCGTTCGTTTTTCTGAGAGAACTGTTCTTTTTAAACAGTTGACCGTTTGTGTACCCGCTACTAGTCAGCAGTGCTTTGGGCAGTTGCCTTGGAGACTGCTTGGTGGGTACGTTCATCTGTGTTAGTTTGGTGCCGACTTTATACTCCACTATCTAAACAGCACGTAAAGTTTACGTACAGCCAGTTTTAACAGTATAGTTTACCACGTGATAAAAACGAAGCTGTTCCTCAGAAAGGAAGAAGAACCTACTGTTCATTCTGTGATTGGAAAAAGAAGAGCATGCCAGATACTTACTGCAGCTGTGGAAAAGTTATCTGTGGTGAACATCGAGTGAAAAAATGCCCTCAGTGTGCATAGGTTCCGAACTAATGAAACATATGTAATAAATAATATTTACTAATACATATCTATATTTATAAAAGCCAAATACCATTGACTCATCACAGTTTCTCCAAAACCACGAGGGCTACAGACATGAAATTTGGTACTAATACTCTTTATAGGCTCTAGACGCGCACTAAGAAAGGGTTTCCGAAAAATCGAAATTTTAGGGGGGTTTTGGGGGTCAAAGTTACTAAATCACGATTTATCAAAACCTACCGAACGGATTAGAATAAAATTTGATATGTAGCTTCCTCTAGGGCCATAGATGCTCGCTAAGAAAGGGTTTCAAAAAATTCGAAATTTTAGGGGGCTTTGGGGGGGGGGACAAAGTTACTTACTAAAAATCCCCATAAGAAATACATAGTGTAATATATTTATTGATATAATATATTTTTTGTTAATATACATTTAACTTTGATTTGTCTATTAATATACATTTAACTTTGATTTGTCTATCCGTGCAAAGCCGGGCCGGGCCAGCTAGTTCTTTTATAAAGTTAAATATCGTGTAATTTGTTAAAGTTTTTTATTTCATTTTGTTAAAGTAAAAATGATTCAATTTGTATTTGTAATTGAGCTTTAATTTATTCACCATTTTCCGAAAATATACAGGTATTACAGGTTACACGTCAATATTACGTGTCGCTAATACAAACGACATTCCAATTAACGCTAGTGTTCTGGGGTTAACAACATTTTTTCGATTTTAAACTTCTAAAGAGCAAGCTTGAATGCAAATTAACGTAAACGCAGTCGTGTGGACCGTGTTTCATCCGCCATCTTGAAAATAAGTTGTTTGTGAATATTGCGTAAACGATTGGATACATTTTTTAAAACGTAATCTTCTTTTAACAGCGTTCGTTCGTTACAGTTCGTATCAATCTTGTAAACCATGTTCTCTACACGTACAATTTGGTTGTACGGTTAGTACGATTTCGAAAAATATTAATGAAACATTTCTACTCAATATACCTCTTGGAATAAAGACCGTAACAAAAATGTAGGTTTTTAAAAATCAGCTGCTTTGGAATTTTGTAAGGCAACAAAGATCCGAACAAATTTTGTAACTTGGCTCACTTAAAGCACTCTGGAATCCAACTCGCATAGGTTAGAGTGCCAACAATTTCTGCCCATCGCATGTAACGCCACCATCTTGTAATGACTAAGGAATCGCAAAACGTATATTTTAAATTTATTAATATCTTAGAAACAGATAAAAACGTAAATTGTGTGCTTAAGACCACACGAGAGAAGTGTAAACTTTTTAACACAACTTACAAAATGAGAAAGCATAATATCTATTTTTAACACAGTTTACGAAATGAGGAAGTACTATCTCCATTTCAGAGGTATTACCAATTAAACTATACATTGGGTTAACATTAACGGGCTAAGCCTATGACGTAGGACAATCTGTTACACTTATATACCCAACTCAAATATACCCAATGCATTGCGTTCGTGTCCTAACCGGCTAAAGCGCTAGACTATGGTGATGGACTCTGCTGGTTCGAATCTCGGCAAGACCAAAACTATTTTCAAACTGGCGGAATAGAGCTTTTCAAAAAATGCGTGACGGAATAGAGCGCTTCAGTGATACGTTTGACGGTAAAATCCGATTCACCCGCCAGCAAACGAGCGTTTCACAATAGAGCGTTTCAGAAAATGCGTGACGGTAAAATCCAATTCACCCGAAAGCAAATATATAGCACCGAGGTGCGCCTACAGAAGTTTAGTTAAATAAAATAGGAAACAATAAATTTAACAAAACAAGAGAACGGAGTTTTCGACAACACACTAATTGTCGTCACCAGTGAATACTAATTTGAGGCTTTGTGTAACTGATGATGGTAACTGAGCATTGAAACTTCATCAACAGTAGTAGTATTAGAATATACCAATTCGCTTACACTGTAGCCTAATGTTGTACTATGTGTCACTTTTCCAATAAAAACAAAATGCGTAGCAGTTACCACGGCAACCGGCTTATATATGTTGATTGGACAAGCACCTGCTCAGCTTTGGGTATTTATGAAGTTATTTATCGAAAGAAAAAAGTTGATCGATATTTCATAACACAGTATGTGCATTTGCGTGAACATTTCGGTTAAATCGACATGTGCTTTCCCGATAGCTAGCGGGAGTTATTCTGATGGTAGATAAATTCTAAAATTTTCGTAACAAAGACAAAATTAGTAATACATTACATAAACTTCGATTGTTTAAAACAGATTGTTTACACACAATAATTAGTGATTTACGTATCGTCGTTTCTCGTTGCAAGGGTAGGTATACAAATTATTGTATATCTTATTTAAGATATGTAAATACAAAATAATGGATTTTTCAAAAATGTAGGGTTACAAAATTCAGTACACCTTGTAAGTACATTCACAAAAATATCCAAATCAATAAACGATTAAATTGTAACCATATAAATCCATCAAGTATAATAAAACAATTATTTTAAATCAGTGCTTCGATGAATTCTTAAAAGTACATTGGCCTCTAAATTTCAACGGTCTTAATCGTGTTTTACTTTGATGTAAATCACAAAGTGTTGCCTTATTCTTAGAAACTCAAATAATTACAACAAACGCTTAAGTTATGTCTAATAATCATTTTTGAAACATAAGTAGCGTTTCTTTTTGTTGTGGCAAATACTATCTTTATGTTGGCTCTATTCACACGATAGACGATTTTGAATCTTTTATTCCACTTTAAAATATAAATACCATAGACCCTCTCTAAATTAAAACTGCCCAAACATTTTACCTCATTTCTATTTCTACATTATTCTTTAAAATGATAAGTACTTAGATTCAATTTCCTACTACTCCCAATACGGAGGTTTGCGTACCAAGCACGCAATGCATTGTGTATATACAATTCTCCCAATATGGAGGTTGGTGTGCGAAGCACGCAATTCATTGTGTATTGAAAATACTCCCAATACGGGGGTTGGCCTGCGAAGCACGCAATGCGTTGTGTGTTGAAAATACTCCCAATACGGGGGTTGGCGTACGAAGCACTCAATGCATTGTGTATTGAAAATACTCCCAATAGGCGGGTTGGCGTGCGAAGCACTCAATGCATTGTGTATTGAAAATACTCCCAATAGGCGGGTTGGCATGCGAAGTACTCAATGCATTGTATATTGAAAATACTCTCAACACGGGGGTTGGCGTTCGAAGCACGCAATGCATTGGGTATTGAAAATACTCCCAATATGTGCGTCGGCCGGTTCTCACAGTGTTCGGTGTCAAGCTCACATGTGCGTCCTCAGCAGTGAACGTGTTAAAAATTATAAGAACAAAAAATATTACTTCTTCTAGTATAAATTAAATGACCCTAATTATAATCGACCTAAAACTAAAACAATCAAGCAGTAGGCCTAAGCGTTGAACAGGTTGCCCTATTAACAATGTCCTTGGCCTACTCTTACTCTTTCTCTACTTGGTTCGTAGTTATCTTCATTTCTTGTTAAGTAACGTATTTCTTAAGTTATGTAGATGTTTGCTGCTTCTTTGTTAACATATTTCATGATCGTTACGTTCTTCTTAAACACTATCTTACATAAATATGTTAAGAAATGCTACAATTTGGCCAAACTGATTGGTAAAGTGAAATGTAAACGTTTAAGACTCGTAAATTTAAAACGACAGAGAAAGCACATAATCTTTGCTATTACTGACAATTGATTGTGAAATAAAACTACAAAAAGTAAACAAAAAATGAGACATAAGTATTACTTTTGAGGTGACGATTAAGTTATGTTTAAAGTTAAACACTTTCAATTTGTCATTGTTTTCCCCGTTTGTATAATTTGTTTCTCTTTCAAAAATGAATATAGATGACTTAAATAAATATTTGTATTACTATATGCATTTTTTAAATGTTTTTTATTATGAAACACTATAAAAAAAACAATAATTTACAAAATGTGAATGTTACTTACCAATATTAATTTTATTTGTAAACAAAACAAACACATTATTTTTTTAAAGAGAATTCCTATTCAGGAAGACTTTAAATGATCGATAAATTAAACAATTACAAAAAAAATTGCATGTGTTTAAATGCTCGTGGGAGCCCGAAAACTTCTAAAAACGAGCCGCTTATGGTAGAAATGGGGAGCTATGTAGTTAATACGGTGACTTGTTAGTAAACATCAAAAGAATTTGTAAAGTTCGTCAACATATTAAGAATGGAGATACTTTGTTGTATGCAGCTCAGCAAGGCGAATATCAAAAGGAATGATGAGCTATTGCAGTGGCACTTATGGTAAGACCCCTTATGGTCGGGAGTAGTAAATGAGCACCGATCATGGTCCCCAAAACACTTTTTGTGGAGTCATTAATGTGTTTGCACTCTAGCGGCCGCATTTTAAGTCCTATTGGTTTTCTGTCGCTCGGGCGAATTCGTTAGCCAAAAAATCTAACAACCGAAAGCACGTTTTTTGATTTTTTGACAGAAAGTAATTGTTTTTTTAGATTTTTCGTATTAGAATGGCATTTTTGGGATTGTATATACAGAAATAAATGTGGGATATCTGCACATTTCGTTTTTTACACGACCTTATAGCTCACTTGGTTCACCCAAAACCGATTAAAACGTAAAATACCATAAAAGTAGGGCATCTTCTAATCCGAGGCTGACGCCGAGTTTGTACGCTGCGAGCGAAGTGAAGCAGACCATACCCGAGGCATTTTCCCGCTGCGTTTTTGACGAAGGAGCGCGGGTGTCGAAGCAAAAACTACTAATAAGTTTCGTACACATAGGCAGCTGTTCAGTGCCTTCGTGAGTAGACAAATTTCCCAACCCTAAAACATATGAACTTAATTTTGGAAATTCGTTCAACTCACGCCTCGTTTATTTTTATTCTGTTAAAGATACCTCTCAAAACCTAGTCGTGACCGATCACAGTAAAATCTGCTATTGCTATCTCCAGGAAATTCTGAATACCACACATCACTTCGGATTTCATAGGTTAATGACAAGTTATTCGTACTGCACTATCATCTTCGTTTAACTCGGTTAATAGCACTTTCACCGAGCAGGAAAGATTATATGACGGTTGTCTGTACTTCCCCTGTATAGGGCGTAATAAGCATGGAAATCTCATAACATCTAAAGAAATATAAACTTGATGTGTGGTTGTTGAGCACATTAGCTTTAAATGGTTTTACTTTTTAATCACTAACAGCCATATTGAAACCGCCATCTTGAAAACAATTTTAATATTAAAGGGATAATATGATGTACATCACTTAAGAATACTCATGGGTTTTAAAAACATGGCCGCAATCCACTTTGTAATACACCTTTTCATTCTCAATGTATAATTAATTGATTAAGGTTTTTGCGTTTGGTGACAATACGACAATTTCAACTTCTAAGCTAAAACAATTTGGTATGGGACAGGTGCACAAACAAGTGCGACTGTGTTTTTAGAGCACAAAATCAAAGTAAAGTCACGTGTAGTTAGTTCAAGATGGCCGCCAAACGTTTAACAATTGAAACTTCATGTAGGCCTACTCTAACACCAATACACCATCCTAATTTTACTATAGTTCTCTAGATACAAAAACTATTCCAGATTGCATTTGTAACAAAATAAAATGTTTCGTATTGGTTTACCTCCTCAGACATAATACAAAAGATAGATAAAGAACAAATGAAGACAATACAAAATGTAAATTATGTGCTTAAGACCACACGGGAGAAGTGTAAACTTTTTAACACGACTAACGAAATGAGGAAGCACAAGTCCATTTCAGAGGTATTACCAATTAGACTACACATTGTGTTAACATTAACGGGTTAAGCCTATGACGTAAGACAATCTGTTACACTTATATACCCAACTCAAATATAGTAAACTAGAGGAAACTCCTGCGTGCTCCGCACGCCAACCCCGTTGGAACATTCTATATACATAGTCAAATTATTTTTTCTTTATAACAAAGTTGTAGGATTAATAATAACCCCAAAGCTAAGATAGTAAATAATGCTAAATGTTCGAATCAAAATTATTTCGTATATTTTATAACAGCAGTTATAAGAAACGTTAAAAGAACCGGCAAGGCTCAGCTCTACACTTTAATAAAAACCTAATCTGAAAGTTATAAATACAAATATTTGCTTCAAAGTGTGAAATCAGGTGTTAATGGAAATATTAGAGCAAACAGCTGTTTTATCTGTTATTTTATTCAATTCGTTGCTATGGTAATTCATCAGTCTAGGCCTAAGAATTTTCTCCGACTAATTTTACAAATATTTAAATAAAAAAGGTTTTTATCAAAATCTATTCTAGCCTATGTTACTCAGGGATAGTGAAGCTTTTTATTAGTAAAAAATGTTTTTCAATCGGTTCAGTAGTTCCCTACATACAAACAAACAAAAATACAAACAAACAAATCTTGCCTTTTTATAATATTAGTATTGCGTTCGTGGCCTAACCGGCTAAGGCGCTAGTCTATGGTGATGGACTCTGCTGGTTAAAATCTCGCCAAGACCAAAACTTTTTCAAACTGACAGAATAGAGCGTTCCAGAAAATGCGAGACGGTAAAATCAGTTTCACCCGGCATCAATTGAAAGTTTGCCCTTCAATGAGTAATACATGAAAAACATGTATATTCAAAGCAAATTTAATTTATTTCTTACCAGCTTGTACCTGCCGCTTCGTACGCAGATGGGATCCAATAAATAAAAGGACTATCGGGAAATATTGGGCAAACAGAAACTATCTTAGACCCGAGTTCCATGGACCGAAGACGCACAGTGAGTTTCCCCCAAATCAATCTGTTTTATTTTTAAGGCTACGTACATTATCAGCTATGCACCAATAAAAGCAAAAAATCCCGTTTTCCACCAGTTAGTTACTCATCATACCTCCCGAACGAAAATGACAAGTACAAATCACGAATTAGTTGTATTAACATCTATGAGTGCATTTCACATTATTGCATACTGTTTTGATATATATTTAACGGTTAAACCAGCGTATACAGTAAATTAAAGCACAGACGATCTTGTCAAAGCGTTAAGCTTTTGATCCAAATAGTTGTTTTCTTGTTTTATTTTATCACCAACACTAAGACTGCTTGCTTCAAATGTAAAATAAAAGAGCTGCTAACTAAAACATCTATAAATAAAACAAAATTCCCATGCTAAGGTAAAAAATATTTAAATCATACGTTTTTCTACATCATTTCTTAAATACATTTTGTATATAACAACTTTGTTTCACGATTTGAGTACCATATTGGTAAAAAAAAGGAGTACCATATTGGTAACACGAAGGAGTACCATATTGGTAAAACAAGGGTGTACCATATTGGTAAAACAAGGGAGTACCATATTGGTAAAACAAG
>JAGFPH010000005.1:259460-281085 GCA_018207615.1 Philaenus spumarius
CATATTGGTAACACAAGGGAGTACCATATTGGTAACACAAGGGAGTAGACCTACCATATTTTTAACACAAGGGAGTACCATATTAGTAAAACAAGGGAGTACCATATTGGTACTCATGGCAGTCAGCCTGACCACCTCAACTCGTGGGCACAATACTAATCGCGTATTCGCACAAGCAAATTTAAACAAATATAACAGCTAGAAATAATAATTTAATTACTTACAAAAGTACGATATGGATCAAACACTTACCTAAAACAAACAAAAATAAACATAAGTTTTCAATTTTTAACCATTGCTTTAAATCTATAACATTCACTTTTTAAACACTGTTTCACATTAAGGAGGGGATACGCTGTCCGCCATATTGAATCTGATTCTCATAAGAGCAATGCTACAGATTAAATCATTTTTCCATTAGTTAGAAGAATAAATTTAAAAATTTGGTTTCATTTTGAAGTACTGCCATATGCGGATGTTGATTGCCGAATACATTTTCAAAAACCGATTTATTGTTTTCATAAACGAATGATATAAATAGTAAAAAAATAGTAAACTCTATTAATGTTTTACTCAGTTGCAAAAAGAGATATTGCAAAGAAACCTTAGCAATCCAACACCCACAAAAAATAGATTATTTTACTTTAAAAAAAATACAGCTTTCGTTTTTTGACGAAAAATAACACAAAAATGTGCTTAAAAGTGAAGGTATGGTTAGGTTAATTTAACATTGGAATTGGTAGCCAACTTCGCCGTTTTGAATTTAGGGACCCGAGCCTTAACACCTTGTGCAGAACATCCATTTACTAAAGGTCGTACAAGTAAACGTTTGTGCCAAATTATAATATTCAGCTGAATGTTTTCCAAAAAAGTAATTCACAAAAATTGTGCAACTTTGCGATGTATGTTTTTTATGAAATACATTTAAATTTGTTTGGTTGCTATATTTAACTTAAAATAAATATGTTGACTAAATCAATAAAAAGTTGTATGTGTAACTACACATACAAAACATTAACTCGTATAAAAACGAGTGTACGTGAGTAATATAACAGCTGATTTCACCCATGATCTGCAATTCTTAAACAAGACCCAGCAAATATTATACTTTTGAATTACGTTTATAATCAGTATAATTTCTTGTGAAGTTGATTTTTTTAAATATGAGTTTTATATGAGTTTTTTATGCTACAATTCCTTATAATATTTGCATTGAGGTTTTAAACTGTATGTAAATACAACCTTTTATCATCAATATATTCGTTTATACAAATTTAAAGACGATACCTATTCGTTTAACTTCGGAAACATTCGTCCATCTTCGTAAACATATTCGATTATTAGTTTCTTCACTATAATATTAATAACTTCTTGATCTATCAATACTAGTGAACCCGGCAATGCTTCGCTATTGCTATTGCTTGATTTACCTAACCTAAAATTATATTCAGTTTTTGATCCAAATCAGTTGTTGATCAAAATCAGCGGTTGATCAAAATCAGCTATTTTAAGCTTTTCATACAAACAGCTGTTTTTTGTGCCCCTGATAAAATCAAAAGAAATCTTTCTTCTTCTTCCTTAAGATTGACCTTCCATAAGATTAACATTGAAACTTTGAGGGCCACTGGGGCGTATCCCTGAGGATCGATGTAAATTATAATGGGATTCTGCTCATCTACAGGACACTACCTTTCTAACGGTATGCGCGAATTTCTCCTACGATGCACACAAGCTGAGAAAAAAGGACGACAAGTTTTGTGCTTGCCTATTAATATATAGATGAAATGAAAAGCAATATTAAAACAGTAATATTTATATCTTTCTTTAAATACATAATGACGAATATAAATACAAAATTTTAACAAATAGGCTTACATATTAGAATCCTTATAATTGTACACATTTACTGAGTTAAAAATCCCCGTCAGCATAGTTAGGTCTAGATAAAGGCTATTGTTTTTTAAATAGTATTTTTTAAATGGTGTATTTCTGATGTGTATCTAATTATCCTGAATGTGATCACGATTGCTTACTAGTTTAATATAATTTATTATTTAAATTTGGATTTTAAATCGATAAGTTTGTTAAATATTTTTCCTTTATCAATTTCTTTTTAAGTTTTTTAATAATACAATACTCTTAAATAATAATATTGCCTGGAATCGCTACGAAATGCGTGTCGCTGATAATTCTGAGAAAATAAGAACTTGTTTTCATGCGAGTGGACCGGCGATGAGCGTGAAAAACACCGACTCTCGCGATCTCCTCCGAGAACATCGGTGTGAAAAAAACTGTATTAGGTCTGGCTAGATTACTTTCACGCGAGCCCTTTTTTGAGTGTTTTCAAGCGTTAGGACCACCTGCGTGAATAACCGCCAATGTGATCAAAACCTTAAAGATTTATGTGAATCACTTGTACTCTAGAGTGTTCTTTTAGATGAATCAGGCGATAATTCCAAGACAACAAAGGCGTGGTAATATTTATGTTTATTGCTTCCTAGGTCAAAGTCTATAGAAAGCTGAAATAACACACGTGTCTATTGGTAAAGCCATGACAATCGAGAGAAAGGAAACAGAGATAAGGAAGGAATGGGTAATGTTTACAGTTTGAAGGTAATGATGTTATAATGACAGTTAAAGGAAGGATGTTTGTCCCGCATGGCGAACAATAACCTCAAAGACAGGTAGGACACATCAGTTAGGAGTTTTATGAGATCATTATGAAAACAGGAAACAGGATAAAGGTCGTTAATGAAAATATCAAGTCAATGTCTCCAACGGGTTTTGAACTGTTTTGTACAATGGTGTAGTTCTAAGAGTCGTTGATAGTTCTTTACCCATGACAGAAATTAGGAATTGGGTGGGTTAGTTTTTCATTTCGGGTTTTTCCCTCAAGTATCGGTAGATGAGTAAAATTACGATCGATCATTAGGGTAATGACAAACGTTTTGACGACGTCGGTTTTCATTTCACAATCTGTAGGCCTATCTGTGGTGCTGAACCAAGTTCTAAGCGTTTTCTACCTTCTTCTAAAGCAGTCTCCTTCTCGCGTATTTCTTAATTATATTCAGCCACCTTTTTTAAATTTTTAAGGACAATTTTTCATGAAAACTGAAAACTTTACAAAACGATATGTAAAATTTAGCTTACACTCTTGTTCGACTATGTGTAGTTACGACTTTATGGGCTGAATTTTATTTATCTAAATTTAGTTTATTTAATTTACTCATACAAGACACAAAGTAAGATATGGCTCAAAATGTTTCTGTTTAGATAGTTTTAATTAATACTGTACATTGCTTCCAACTTTGATTAAATAAACAAGCTGATACAAATCTGTTCTGTACACGTTACGCATGGAAGGAAGCAATAATAATATAATCCTTTTCCTAATTTCATTATTTAACGCATTTCGAATCAACTCCATCATCAGTGACACACAACTAATCTACATGGGATATCTTAAAGGGTCTGTAAAAGTGGTTTAAAAAATTATTACAAGTACAGAAGAAACTAATCCAATATAAACGCTGACGCGAGATGAACAAAATGTATATGTTGTATTTATAAAATTCAATTAATCTTTTCTCTTTTGTTTTTCCTGTCTTAAAATAAATACTATTTCTTTATAAAAAGTTAACAAGATAAATAAGAAAACGTACATGCTAAATTTAGATAAATTCAATTGCTTTATCTCTACGTATGTGTCGATTAACGAACATAGAAGTTGAATTATCTACAAGTATAATACATCTCGATTTAAAACGCACCAATAAAAATCGCAAGTATAAGTTATAATAGTATAATGTGTGAAAATAAGTGTTCAAAATGTTATTCTATATAGTGTATCATCATAAAGCAAAGGTAATTTTCCTACAAGCTATACAGCTAAAATTATGTAATATTATTTTTAAGGGATTTACAAAACTGTTTGCAATTTGATTACTTAAGTCAAAGGTATAAAATGGAATAACTACCCTTAAAGTTAAATAATAATCCACTTTCTTTTTCTATATTCGCAAAAACTACTCAACTAGTTTTACTAAAATTTCACAATTTACACGTATTAGTACTAGGATTTTTTTAGAGAATTCCGTCACTACAAACGAAAAGATTTAAATGGAGTAGCTCACCCCTATACAATAAAAATAAACTGCGCTTAATTCCTACAAACTATAAATCTAAAACGATTTAATATTATTCTTAATTGATATTTAAAAAAACATTCGCAATTCGATTACTTAAGTTAAAGGGATGAAATGGGATAACCACAATTAAAATTAATTCAAGCAATAGTGAAGAACTAGTATAAATATATAGGCCTACAGGGTGGTCAGTACTAAGTGTTAAAAACTTCGGGAATTGGTTCTATGGGAAATAAAGATAAAATCAAGAATAATATTTTGTTCGAAAAAAGCTTCATTTCCAAAATATCCGCCATTTTGTTTCTTTTACTAAATAGTTAATATCTAGAGAACGGTTTGACCGATTGAGTTCAAACTTAGCACGAAGTTTAACCTAACAATGATCTAGCATCTAGCGTAAGAAAAATAAGCGATTATATAATATCATGCGTGTCAAAATGGCGGCTTTTTGAATATTTCAAACCTAAATTACTCAAAAACCGTACATCTTAACAAAAAATATCAAGACACCTTTTTTGTAGACCTTTTGTTTCCATTTCGAATAGTGTAACTGTAAAACGATTGGATGAAGGATAATAGTTAAGTTATGTGTAATAATTGGTTTGTTCAACCCGGCATCCTATACAAACACAGTAAACACAGTATTGCTATATTGTATGTACATTTGTTGCTGTTATCTTTAACTTAGCTATTATTCTTCAACCGATTGATTTTACACTTACACCATCCGATAGGGAATCAAAAGGGCTACAAAAAAGGTGTCCTGAAAATGTTTTGTTAAAATGTACGGTTTTTGAGTAATTTAGGTTTGACATTTTCAAACAGCCGCCATTTTAAAGCGCATGATTGGATATAATCGCTTATTTTTCTTATGGTAGATCATTGTTAGGTTAAACTTCATGCCAAGTTTGAACTGAATCGGTCAAACCGTTTTCTAGATATTAATTATTTAGTAATAGAAACAAAATGGCGAATATTTGGAAAATGAAGTGTTTTTTGAAAAAATATTATCCTTGATTTTCTCTTTACTTCATCCCATAGAACCATTTCCCGAAGTTTTTAACACTTGATACTGACCATCCTGTATAAAATTGATAAACGTAGAGCTTGACCAGTAAGAAGGAAGTATTTTTTTACGATAATAACAGTAATACACATTTTGACATACACGCGATTATCACAATCTTCATCTAAGTGATCTTTGAACTACGATGTTCATAGTTTGATTAAGTTATATACCTTTTTAGTTGTAATCTTTAGATCAAACATTACTGAACATGACGATTATGTCATTGAAATGCGACATTAAACGTAATTTAGTTGATCATTAAACGTATCCACGTGAGAATTTATGTAAATGTTATTAAATCGTAAACACTTTTTTTTATATTCAGGGTGCCCCCGAACTCTCTGCTCCCCTTTTGTGGATTTGTTCCTGGGATCGAGACAAACATATTTCACAATATAAACATGGGTCTACAGTGCTTATTTTTCCATATATACGCCATTTTGTTTTTTAAATCTAAATTTCTATAGGCGCACCGCGTCCAAAACATTTTGCGGGCGGTGAATCGGAATTAACCGTCACGCATTTTTCCGTCACGCTCTGCTATATATAGTACACATGTGTAAATAACAATGTATATAGTTTACTTGGAAATACCTCTGAAATGGACATTGTGCTTCCTAATATTGTAAGTTGTGTTAAAATAGTTTACTTGGTAATACCTCTGAAATGGACATTGTGCTTCCTCATTTTGGAAGTTGTGTTAAAATAATCAAATTTTGTGTACTTTACAAATTGTTTTATGCAGAATTTTTTTAGCAACCAAAATAATTTCCGTAATATATTTTATATTTATCACAATATCGCCGTAGAAGTTTACCCTTCTCCCGTGTGATCTTAAGCACACCTCGATTCTTTTTTTTAAACAAAATAATTCATACCTAGAGAACGGTTCGACCGATTGACTTCAAACTTGACTTGAAGTTATACCTAATAATGATTTATTTTAAGAAAACCAAGCGATTATATCCAATCATGCGTTTCAAAATGGCGGCTCTTTGAAAATTTCAAACCTGAATTACCAAAAAACCGTATATTTGAACAATAACTATCAATACATCTTTTTTGTACCCCTTTTAATTCCCTGTTGGTGTAACTGTCCAAGTAATCGGAATAAACACACCGATATGGTAGGTACGTATGCTGGTCTTACAAACAAAAATAATGTAATACATATATTAAATTGTTCATCATACCACTTTTAATCCTTACAAAAAACCAAGTAATTATCAAATTGTTTGTAGTAACAGCATTGTACCCATCAAATTGTTATGTTTACTTTGTTGATACAGGATGCCGAGTCGAATAAACCAATTAATTATTAGACATAACTTAACTCTATTATTATTATAACTTCACTACCTTTGTTATCAAATGCTAGTACTTAGAGATGTTTTCTGTCTTCAAATAAGGAAACTGGTTTATTATGCTTTGTTTTTCCAAAATTCAATACGGAATAGAGGTTCGTGGTACGGCATCAGCCATTGCAGATATTTTTAAAGTACAGACAAAATATATTCGGCTTATGAACCTTGGTAAATTTGAAAGGTCTTGTAAGAATGTATTTATTGTTTTAAAATGTATTACTGTTCCAAGCCTTTTCATTTATAAGTGGCTGTTGCTATTTTAGAAACAAATAGAATATTTGCTTGAAAAGCAGAGCTTCCATGCTTATTCAACCCGAAATAGGGAAGTACTTGGCTACTTAAATTATATAAAGTACTTAAATAAAGCATCCTTATTTAAATTATTGAAAAAACACCTTATTACATAGGAGATATATTATTTAACAAACCGCCCACTGATGTAAACAATTTAGGTGAAAAATAATTTAAAACCAGCATTGAAATGTTTTTAACACAGAGGGCATATTATTCTGTTCAAGAATTTCTTAATAAAAGTTTCTAGCTAATAGGAGTTTTTTTTTTAATAATGGGATCTTGGAGAGAATAAATTTTGAATTATTTTTCCATAAGTGTCCATGTTTGTTTTAGACTATAACGGATATTAGAATATTGTATTTTTACGCTTATAAATAGACTAGCTGGCCCGATCCGGCTTTGCACGGATAGACAAATCATAGTTAAATATGGGGATTTTTAATAACTTTGACCCCCAAAACCCCCTCTAAAATTTCGAATTTTTTAAAAACCTTTCTTAGTGAGCACCTAGGGCCCTAGAGGCAGCTACATACCAAATTTCATTCCAATCCGTTAGGTAGTTTTTGAGATTTCGTGATGAGTTTGTGAGTGAGTGGTATTTGGATTTTATATAATATATAGATGAAAAATGTATAAGATATGAAATATTCGATTATTGTAATGTATCTGAGTTTTAATAATGTTTATTTGACTTTTCACCTGTTTTTCTCCAGTCTCCAACTGGTTTTGTGAAATGATAAGGGAAACAAATTATTTCTATTTCTATTATCCTTCATCATATTGTTTAGACAGTTATTTCTGCTGATAAGTGCTACAAAAAATACATCTTGAAATTTTTTGTTAGAATGTACAGTTTTTGCGTAATTCAGGTTTGAAATTTTCAAAAAGCCACCATTTTGAAACGCATGATTTGATATAATAACTCCATGTCAAGTTTGAACTCAATAGGTATATTGAGATATCAGTATCAATATTCTCTAGATACGAATTATTTTGTTAAAATACAAAATGGCGGATGTATGGAAAAGTAGGCCCATGTTTATACTGTGAAATATGTTTGTCTAGATCCCAGGAACGAATCCACAAAAGGGGGCCAGAAATTTCGGGGACATCCTGTATAAAAGGTAATATAGATTTACATCACTATTTAAATCTAATCTTATCTTAAATTAAACGAGAAATTCTTGTATATTTGTTTATAAATTTATTTCGGGGATCTCGCTAACGGCTCTAACGATTTTGATGAAAATTTACATATAGACGTTTTTTGACAACAGGAACTGAATGCGCTAGGTCTTATGTCTGCAAAAATGCGCATAAACTTGGAAAATGGGCATACAATTTATACTCTGAACTTCTTTTATATACCTCCTTTGAAGTCACTAAGTATAGGCGAATAGATACACTGTAGATACAAACATAAATCATTAACAATGAATCAGGTGGTATAATTTTCAACTTATTTCTTTATTCAAACTCCAAACGTAACTAAAACATTATTTTTGAGCTGTTATTGACCGTTCTAAAAACCTTTTCACCCGTTTCTGCATTCTTCGCATTTCTATAAAGGTAATATAAATTATCTAATGATTATAATTATTATTGGTTATTTCTAAAATACATAAACAATATCAAATATGGCCAATTCGTTGGATAGGTTACATAAGCTACTGTACCTATAGAGGTTTTTGGCCGTCAGGATTCGAATGCGCTAGGTAATTACGCTCATGTTTTTAAAAAATTTAAATATACAGTTCATATGCACATAAGATCGAAAAATATTCATATTTATTCAGTATGCGATTCATATTTACATAAATGTTCCTAAAAAAACAATAAAAAAATATTGAGAGATGCACGGTCGCCCAGATACTATAAGTAAAATCCTAAAAAATAAAACACTCGGTGGAAGCTTTCCTAGAACATGACAAGTTTGTTAAAATTAGAGTAAATACCAATTTGTAAAATAACAGGTAAATTAACTTACCTTTAAAACGACACTTAAATAATTAGCACATATAGGAAAAAATAAATAACAAAATTAAATTTAAAAAATAAACAACAGAAAAACTCTCCCGTAAGTACACATTTAAGAAAGACCACCTAAGTTATGACAACATCACCTTCATATTGAAATCATGCCCTAGGTAGGATGAAAAGTTCATCCCGTGGGGGTGAACAGTGGTGGGAAGTAAAACGCTTTCAGAGGGTTGTAATGACGTTATTTTTAGAAAGAAAATGTTGGCGTAATGCGAAATATTACAAACTGAATAAGTCTCAAATCAATTTTATTAATACTGAGTTGTTATGCTTCATTTCAGAAAGAAAGCAAAGTTTTACGAAATTGTGAACATATTTCACATGCCAGTCTCAGTATTTGATCAAAATTGATTGTAACGTTGAAAATAGTTAAACAAACAACTTACTATAGTTAGTTGTATTATTGGTTGGTCGATTTGTAACCATTTCTACACTTATTAGTTCACAATCTCTACTAATATTAATAACATAGGCTATAATTCATTTTGATAAAAATATATTAAATGTTAATATTTGTAAATTTATTCGCAAAAAATTCTTAGGTTAAGCCTAGACTAAGGAACCAACACATGCATTTACATTTATTACCATAGCAACTAATTGAATAAAATAACAGATAAAACAGTATTGCTCCAATATTTCCACTAACGGCTGGTTTCATACTTTGAAGGAATTATTTTCGTAATTCTAACTTTTATGTTAGGGTTTTAAAGTGTAGTCCTGAGCCTTACTGGTTCTTTTAACCTTTATTATAACTCCTATTGTAAAATATGCGAAATAATTTGATTTGAACATTTAACATTCTTTACAGTCTTAGCTTTGGGGTCATTATTAATCCTACACCTTTATTATAAAGAAAACATAACGTGATTATGTGTATAGAAGGTTCCAACGGCTTGGCGTGCGGAGTACGCAGGGGTTAGCCTTAGTAATAAATATAATCCAGCTTGACTCGTGAGAAATATATAAATTCACAGAAAACAATTCTCACAAAAAAAGTTTAATGGTCAAACGCGTTTCAACGGCAAAGACGTCATCTTCAGTGGCATTTGAATTACTAACAAGTTATACTTTATATATAGCTAAACTGTCACTGAAGATGACAACTTTATCGTTGACACGCTTTTAATCTACATATATAAAAGCCAAATCCACTGACACACCGATCACGATTTCTCAAAAACTACTGAACTGATTGGAACGAAATTTGGTATGTAGTTTCCTCTTGGGCCATAGGTGCTCATTAAGAAAGGTTTTAAAAATGTCGAAATTTTAGGGGAATTTTAACGGGGTCAAAGTTACTAAATCACGATTTCTCTAAAACTACTAAACGAATTGGAATTAAATTTGGAATGTAGCTTCCTCTAGGGCCGTAGGTGATGATAAGAAAGGGGTTTAAAAATTCGAACTCTTAGGGAGAATTTGGGGGTCAAAGTTACTAAATCACGATTTCTCCAAAACCACTGAACGGATTGGTACGATATTTTGTACGTAGCTTCCTCTAGGGACGTAGGTGCTCTCTAAGTAAGGGTTTCAACAAATTCAAAATTTTAGGGGGTTTGGGGGGTCAAAGTTACTAAATCGCGATTTCTCTAAAACTACTGAACGGATTGGAATGAAATTTGTTATGTAGCTTCCTTTAGTGCTTTAGGTACTGATAAGAAAAGGTTTAAAAATTTTTGAAATCTTATGGGGGGTTTAGGGGGGGTCAAAGTTGCTCAATCACGATTTCTCTAAAACCACTGAACGGATTGGAACAACATTTGGTATGTAGCTTCCTCTAGGGCCCTAGGTGCTCGCTAAGAAAGGGTTTAAAAAAATTCGAAATTTAAGGGGAGGTTTGGGGGTCAAAGTTACTAAAAATCCCCATAAGAAATACATAATGTAATATATTTATTGATACAATATATTTTTTGTTAATATACATTTAACTTTGATTTGTCTATCCGTGCAAAGCCGGATCGGGCTAGCTAGTCACTAAACATATTTTAATGTTTTATTTTGCTTTTTTTAATTTTAGAAGGAAAAAAATTAGTTTAACTTAGCAACCAGCTATACACAAACATTAAATCAGCTTCAATCACTATATACAATTTTAAGTTAGATTAATTTAGTTCTTGCTTTGACCAATATATAAAAACGAATATTAATTTGATTTTTTGTCGTCTATAGACTCAAAAACTATTCGACCGATTTCACTAAAAGTTTCACATTGTATCTATATCATGGGCAGGAGGTTTTAGACGTTGCAATTACAACATTCTAAGAGGTTGAAATGTCATTGCTACTCCTATACAATAAATATAAATTATTAAACTATCTACCTACAAGCTATAAAGCTAAAATTATCTATAATCATATTTTTAAGGTATATAAAAAACTATTTGCAATTTGATTACTTAAGTCAACATAATGAAATGGGTACAATTACTTTTCTATATTCTTAAAAAACTACTCAACTAATTTCCTAATTTACACGTATTAGTACTTGGATCTTTTAGAGAATATGGTCAAAAATATATTTAAATGGGGTAGCTACCTCTATATAATAAAAATAAATTGCGCTAAATTCATACAAACTATAAAGCTTTATTTAATACTAGGGGAAGCCCCTGCGTGCTCCACACGTCTACCCCGTTGGAACCTTCTATACAAATAATGTTATGTTTTCTTTATAATAAAGGTGTATGATTAATAATAACCCCAAAGCTAAGATGATAAATAATGTTAAATGTTCAAATCAAATTATTTCGTATATTTTATAACAGCAGTTATAATAAACGTTAAAAGAACCGGCAAGGCTCTGGTCTACACTTTAATAAAAACCTAACCTAAAAGTTAGAAACGTAAATAATTGCTTCAAAATTTGAAATCAGCTAATGGAAATATTGGAGGAAACAGCTGTTTTATCTGTTATTTTATTAAATTGTTTGCTATAGTAATAAGTGTAAATACATGTATTACTTCATCAGTTTAGGCCTAACTTAAGAATTTTTTCCGACTAAATTTACAAATATTGAAATAAAAAATGTTTTTATCAAAATGATTTATAGCCTATGACACTCAGGGATAGTGTAGCTTTTTACCAATAAAACTATTTTCAATCGGTTCAGTAGTTCCAGAGATTACCCCCTACATACAAACAAACAAACAAGTTTTACCTCTTTATAATATTAGTATAGAC
The DNA here is from genome assembly GCA_018207615.1 of Philaenus spumarius. Taxonomy (NCBI): domain Eukaryota; kingdom Metazoa; phylum Arthropoda; class Insecta; order Hemiptera; family Aphrophoridae; genus Philaenus; species Philaenus spumarius. The sequence continues at coordinate 271,557 of JAGFPH010000005.1, forward strand.
TATTCTTAATTGGTATAAAAACCATTGCAGTTCGATTACTTAAGTCAAAATGAAATGGAAAAACTACACTTAAAGTAAAATCAAGCAATAGCGAAGCATTGTCGGATCCATAAGTGATTTACAAAAACTATTGTTTCGAATAAACTATGTTAAACTACTAAAGCAACTTTAAAAATTATAACTCGGTGTTACAATCATACACTCACAAAAACCCGTTTAATATAGTAGAAAGAGTTCGGATGGTTTATGCATCCACAGTATTTAATGAAACGTCCACATTTTGTGTGCTTTCGGCAAAATATACATTGTACTTAGGAAGCTTTATACAAATTAATAAACCAGTAAATTGCATAGGTTTGGTAAATAAACGCAGTAGTTCCCCTGGCGTTATTAGACTAATTAAATTTATAAACAGTTCAAAATGGCCGCCGTTGTAAGGTTAAAATGACAATCACAAGTTTTATCACTTTGAATACAAACAACCAGGTCGTATTAAGGGATTCTTTTTATTCGTGGAAGTTTACGACCGTCTCTGTTTCCAACAACCCCTTCATTTAGAGGCGACGTTTGACCCTTTCATTTACTTTTAAACTCTTTCCAGGTTATTTTTACGTGGAATTGTAGCTTTCTCAATTCATTTCAATACAACGAATCCTATTATATTACGCTAATGCGGAGTGACTAGATATAATATTTATTCAAATACCTGCCCCTGCTCGCTTCGCTTGCCAACCCCTGCGGTGACATTATGGTGATGCAAATGAAACCACAAAATAAATAACTTTGTTTATAATTTTTTTTAATTTTTAATAGGATTTTACGAAATTGATGATTGATTAGGACAGAGGCACTTGGATCTAAGTTGAATGGTGGGGGTAGCTCTAACCTGTACATAATGTAAGACGTAGATTGAAATAGACACGCAATATCCCCAACATTTGTCAGCAAAATCCCTAATTATGTACATAATTTTTAAATTTTTTAACAGTGCTTATATAAAATGTTACTTTAAATTATTTCGGCCACAATAATAATTGCAAGCGAAGCACTTACGGTCTCCTATTTCACTACAAAGGATAGTTGTTTTTCACCTACTCTAATAAAGGTTTTCAGTTCTAAAGTCGTATTCAAAATAATTAAAACAAATATTCCCCGTGTTTGGATATCAAGTTGATTAACTCAGTTATACATTATATACTTTGCAGAGTTAATACTTCTGTTTCAGTCCGCAGGAGGGGGCAAGCGTCGACGAAAGGGGTGAATAAATTGAAGTTTTTTCTTTGTCTAGCTTTACCCTCGTTTAGTTGAACTTTATTACTATTATGCAATTATTAGTCTGGAACGGTTGGCAGCACTGCTTTTGTTTAAAAGTACTGGTCCTCTGTGAACATAAAACTGTGAAATTAATGCAGGAAAAATGCCTTCAACGCTAATGTTAAACTTAAACAAAATTGTTGCATTTATAGAGTGTAAAAGACCACTGAATCAGTTTTAAAACATGGATTCAACCGAAGCAATAACATTTAATATCTAAAAAAATCTAAGGAAATATTCGGTTTGAATCCTGGTGCCCCAAAATAAATATTGGTGGACTAGGGTTAAATAAATTTGAAAATTCTTTTAAAATTACAAATTTTGAAGAACAAAAAACATTTCGACCTACTATGTCCTGTTTCAAATTGCCGACTGTATTTTGGTTTTGTAGTTGTGCTTATTACCACTGAGCAAATTTATTCCCAGAAACCAAAAGTATACAAAGCGATGCTAAGGATATAAAAAAAATTGCCCTTTTCCCAAGTTTTCCCACAATTCAAACAAAAAGAATAAAATAAAATTGCGGGCGAATGAAGAGGTGAAATGATTGTTTTACATTTAATTTTTAGCGGTATCCCTGCCCATTTTAAAATGACAACCAAAATTTGAATTTGAATTTTTTTATAACGATACTATTTTTTGGTTGAACCAGGAGGAAATTAATAAATTTACATAACCTATTAATTTCTTGAAATAAAATATCGCAAACAATAAATAATCATTGTCTTAAAACCATAAACAATAAAACATAAAATGTAAGCTAACATCAAACGCATAATGTTGTTAAACCTTTCAAATTATTTAACCTACGTGGACCTACGTTTAATTTCAAAATTCATTCAGAAATCACCCCCTTGGGAAATATGCTTTTTGGTGCACTTGGATTTGGAAAACATATTTTCTTTAGATTTCCAGGTGCGAAAAAGTGGGGTTACAGTTGAAGCCATGAGTATACATATCATACATGTATTCTGTTACAGTCTGAATATAATGACTGAGCTTTGATATGTTAGAAGAAACTATATATAAAACTAGGGGCTCTGCCCCTGCGGTGACGTATGTTAATTCCTTATGTAAACCACAAAATCCCTAATTTTTGGCCAATAATTTTTACTTTTTTGCAATTTTTTATTAGGAGTATTTACGGAAATGATGAATGATTAGGACAGAGTAGCTTGGATCCAAATTGGGTGGTGGGAGGTAGTTGTGACATGTACATAATGCAAAACATAGATCGAAAGAGACACGTATAACCCCAACTTTTGTCCACAAAATCCATAATTTTGTCCATAATTTTATTTTTCACTGGAATTTTAAATATTTTTTGAATAAAAAGTAGCCTAAAATATTTTCCGAATAGCCCTCTACATGTTAATGAAAGTTTCGTCAAAATCGGTTCAGCCATTCCGGAGATTAGCCTGGCCAAACAAACAAACAGACAAAACATATATAAATGTGCGTTTCGATTTTGGTAATGTGTGAATAACCATATGAGCTTAGAAAAAAGCTTATATTTTGAAATCACAAACACTTCAATTTTATTTATACGTATAGATTGTTGGTTGTACTATGAAGAATACAGGATTTTTGTTTGGGTATGAAATCTTTTGCAGCTTGAAAATAATATGTTTGAGGTTAACGTTAAATAATTTGTAAAAAGGTTAACCAGTGTTGGATAAGGATAGAATGTAGTATTGTTTGTGTTTGTGTGTAATATCGTTTGTTTCGTGAACTCATTATATGCTGCCACTCGTGTATGTGTTGGGTTCATGCAAGGTAGCTTTTTTGAGAAATGGGTAAATTGACCCGGTGAACCGTACAATTGAAGGCTGTTGTCTTCCGGATAGGTTTATGAAATAAGATGTGTGCCATAAAACTGTCGGCATGTTTTGGGTTTCTGTATACCCTGACCGTAATGCAACTGCTTTGTCACGACACAAGGTCATCAACAGGGGCAAACTTCTTTTCTTTTGTCAGTTTGGACCTTGTCACGAATTCATGGTGGTTTAACAGGAAGGGTCGTTTCTCTCAAAAAAATTTGGAAAACGGTTGACCCTAACGGCCATCCATGTAACTTCCCGCTAAGTTTAATTACAACAAACACTATTTTTGGAAATTTTGAACTGCCATAACTTTTGAATGAATCAACCGATTTTTATGCGATTTGCGGCAATCGATGCAGTTTTTTAAGTCCATTGAAAGAATCAACAACAAAAATTTTTCAGATGAAAAATTTCGGAGAAATTGAGAAAAAACACTTTTTTTATTTTCTTTCGTTCACGATATCTCACGAACGAATTAACCGATTTTGACCAGACTGGTAGCGATCGACGTCGCTTTTCAAGGTTAAAAGCTGATTAGATTTTGGAATTGATCGGTAAAGCCGTTTAAAAGTTATTCCAAAAAACCTGATTTGAAAATTTTTTATTTCTTAGTTTTTCGAAATTTCTCAGAACCTACCGGTCCGAATTAGTTGAAATTTTCAGGAAATCTAAGTTTGATGGAACTCTTTAGAACGCCGTTTGGTAGGATCCAATCGGTTAAGCCGTTCAAAAGTTATAAGCGGGTCACATACTTACATACACACACACACACACACACACCCACACACACACCGACAGGGTGACACCCTCTCGGGAGTGGTCAGGGAAGATTCCTAGGACCTCAAAACGTCGTGATCTGATGAATACTCGATTTTCGAAAAACGGGGTGAAACCAATAACTTCCCGATTTTAGAAAATTTTCAATTTTCTTAGCGGGAAGTTAAAAAAGTGTAGGCCTACTGCCACCGACACACTGCTTACGCCTAGTCCGCATCTCTGGAGACTTCAAAAACATTTTAACATTTAATGTCAATGGGAACAAAATTGTTTATTAAGGGTCTGCTGTAGTGGCGGGATCTTGGATTTTTATCCCATAAGAGCAATGTTAAATTTCAAACCATTTATTTCGTTTATTTTTTATTATAAAATTGTTTGCAAGGTCTCATTTTAAGCACAATTACAATACGCATCCGTTTTGCATTTTAGATTTAAAAAAAATGCTTTTCTTTTGATATGTAATGACTTTTTGTAAGTACAAAGTTTGAATTTTTTTCCTAACACAATAAAAAATTAATAATGAAAAGTAACTTGCAAGCCGGATCCGAAATTGTATAAAGAATGTTCAATTTTTTTTCAGCACTCAATTACAAAAGATGGATTTATAAAATGGTTTGAGATGAGGCAATGTCAAAGCGCTCAGCCGCAAGAAATTGCACTGTTTAGATACGGTTATAGAGAGAAGCGCTTGCGTTTCCGGTTGCTTTCTCGAGTTGCTTACTGGAGCAGACCCTTAAATTCATTGTGTGATTAGTTTAAAAAATATTGACACCAAACGCTATAGAAATCTATCATACCTGCAAACATTGCATTTAATTAGAACATATTTAATTTTAGTTTCAATAAAAGAATGTTGTAAAATTTCAATAATGTAAATTTAATAACTTGTAATAAATCAAATGTAATTTATACTATTCAAATGTTTGATATTATAGAGTAATATCTGTACAATAATAACTAAATTGTAAACTTTATAGTTGTTTTAACATAAAATAAACAAATGTGTATGACGATTATTGATTGTATTGTAACAAACATATTTCTCTGGTAACAAACAACATCTGGAACGTGTGGCCTACATTTATGACCTCATTTTAGATAAATTGCAAGCATTCTAACAAAGAAGTGTGTGAATTAAACGTATTTTATAGCTTTCGAAAAAGTTTAATGTAGTAAACATATTTGCAAAATGAATTTAGATTGTGTTTATTATGTACTAGGGGCTCTGCAACTGCTCGTTTCGCTCACCCCTGCCGTGGAATATGGTGATGCCAATGCAAACATATTATTGTATATTGTGTTATTTTTTACGGAAATGATGATTGATTAGGACAGAAGCACTTGGATATAAATTGCGTGGTGGGATAGTTGTGACCTGTACATGATGTAAGACATAGGTAGAAATAGACACGCAATATCCCCTATATTTGTCCATAAAATCCTTAATTTTGTCCATAATTTGTATTTTTTTAGCACTAATTTTAAATATTTTCAGAATAAAAAGTCTAAAATATTCTCAGTTTCGTCAGAATTGGCTTAGCCATTCCGGAGATTAGCCCGGACAAACCGGAGAACCCCTTGTATATAATAAACACGGTCTAAACACATTTCTAAAATATGTTTACTACATTAAACTTTTTCGAAAGCTATAAAATATGTTTAATTCACAGACGTCTTTGTTAGAATGCTTGTAATTCAACTAAAATGAGGTCATAAATGTAGGTCAGACGTTTCAGATATTCTTTGTTACCAGAGAAATATGTTTATTACAATATAATCAATAATCGTCATACACCTAAGTTTAGTTTATGTTTCAACTTAAAACAAATTTAAATAACGTATTTAATCTCTGTAAAAGTCACCGAATTAGATCTTTAATGCGTTCGTCTGCAAAGTAAAATATTATGTTAAAACAGCATATTTGAGATGTGTACAACTATAATACACATTGCCAGTATTTAATGTTTTTTTTTTGTCCAAATAATTAATAGTTTTTACTTTCTTCCCCCTATACGTAGTATATGGAGAAAGTATTGTTTTCGTCCAAATTTTCGAATTTGAATTTTTAGTGGAATGATCTGTTTTGGTGCTCCCTAAACCCCAAAAAATTGTTTAGTGGAACTATCTGTGTTCGTGCTCCCTGAACCCGAAAAAGTGTTTTTTTTGTGATGTCTGTCAGTGTCTGTTAGGATGTGTACAAAGCTGGAGACCATACCAACGGTCCGATTTTGGTGAAATTTCGTATGTAAGTGTAGTTCTGGAATATCTCCAGGCGTTTTTTTCATTTTATCTAATTGTTGATTTTTAAGGGGTTTTACCAACAAAAATGGCCAAAAAACGATAAAAATCAAAATTTCTCAAAAACGGCTTTAATGATTTTGATAAAATTTCGCTTATTTGTGGCTTAATTTACCCTACCATATGCAAAAACCCGCATCTTCTAAAAATTCTCGTATAAGTAATAATAATACAATAATAATAATAACTGATTTTTGTAGGTTTTTAGCCAAAAAGGGGGTTGTTTTTCAAAAAATTTCAAACCCTTTTTTCGTGCTTCTATACAGGCCTGATTGACATGTTTGGTGCAAATTTGTTCGAAATCGATCGAATAGTTTTAATAATAATAATATTTATTTACTTTCTCACTATACTATAGTACAGAGAAAGTATAGTCATCGAAAAAAAATCAATGTTGAGATTTTTGTGGAAACATCCGTTTCGGGACCTCCTAAGTTAAAAAAAGTTTTTTTTACAAAATGTCTGTCTGTATGTATACAAAGCTAGAGAGAAAACTATTCTATCGATTTCGAAAAAAATTGCACCAAACATATCAATTGTTCAATTCGAATAGTTTTTTCTCTAGTTAATAATAATAATATTTATTAGTTAATCTCCTACTTTAATATCACCTCTCCTACCCCACCTACAATTATGAAGTCACAGTGAATCTGTTTAATAATTTAAATATGTTTGTGAGAAAGTATGTGCCACTTTCTGGTACCGTTTATTATGACTTGGAATAAAAGTTTTAACAGTATACCAACAATGTAATAATAATTATAATTAAACATATATAGACGTATTAAAAAAGCCTAAAATATTTTAAATCAAAGTAATATTTTATACACTATTAAATTCATTTTTAGTATAATTAAAATAGTTTAGTATTAAGGGGTCTATTATGCCATAATACCACGTGATGAGGTTACCAGACCGACAATAACATTTTGAGATAGAACAATGCAACCGATTGAGTTAAATTAAAATGTGAGTGGTATAGCAAACAAAATTAATGCCATTCGTATTGGAATGTGACATTGGTTGGGTGTGTAGATTATTAACACTAAAGCTTTCAATCAAAGCCCTCCATTGTTTACTTTCAAATCAATAGCAACAAATATAATAACCAAATAATATGAAACCTTTTTTTCAAAACGTTATCTTAATTTTACACAATGTAGACAAATGATCACATTTTTCAATAACTATCAGAATTCAAAAATGTTTTTTGTAGAGTGTGGAATCCGAAAAGTTGTGCTGGTTACCTGTTAACATGGCGTTTTACAGGAAAACGTATAGTGTCTCTTTTTGTATAGTTTTTTTGGTTATATATATATTTGGTTTATCAATACTCAATATTCCGTATCTCATTGTTTTGGACGAAGGTGCATAATCAAATTTCGTCCTAAAAAAATAATGAACAGAAGGGGTTCGGACCCCCAAAACCCCCCTCTGGCTACGTCCCTGATTAAATAACAAAATAATATTGCCACATATATATAAAGTCAGTCTATTTAAATTAGAACAGGCGTTGCACATTTGCGGCATCAGTCTGTAGATAGAAACCGGACGTCTCATATATGCGACGCTAGTCTAAGAGTACTAACAAATGTTACAATGGTGGAAGCGAACGTATTAAAACAATTTCCAGATGCGTTCAGATGACATAGCTAAGACTCAGAATGAAGTCAGAATTAATTCCCAGACTAATAGACATCGAAAAAGAGGGAAAACCCTATAGTGTGAATTTAAGGTTTTCCCCAATTTTGCATTGAGTTGGAAAAATTTCAAAATTGGCCCAATTTGAAAAAGTGTTTTGAACTCACGGATTAATGCTCTACAACTTTTAGGGAGGGGGGGGGTATTGATTGATAAAATTTGATGTTGGAAAGTTACAGCACATTAAAAATGGGTAAAACAGTTTTTGGCAAAGTTGGAAAATTTTGCTGTTCTTTGGATCCCGATAAAAATCGAACTACCGGACCATTTTTGCATTTTGGTTTTATAATCGACGCGAAATTTAAAAACCCTCGATTTTATTTTACCAAAGTACTAGAAATTACAAAATATAGACGTTTTCGAATTATAAGCGAAAAACTGGGAAAAGTCTAAAAATTTCGAATTTTTTTGCCCCCCAAAAAGTTGTCCCATTTACTTTCCATGTCGCAAAATTATATTTGGCATACCCAAACCGTACCAAACGACACTAGAAAAAAAATCTTTCGCCGCAATTAATGTAAGCTGAACCACTTTTTGGATCCTCTGTATACTGGACTATTAACGAGGTTATTACGTCCGATATCTCCCCAAAAAGACAGGTAAATTTTAAAAGGAAAAGCTACTTTAATATCTTTTTTAAGGTAATTATACAGGAATTTTGGAGAGTGCCAATTTAAAAAGTTTCAAATTTGACCATAACTTTTTATTACAAAAATGTTGGTTACCAATAAAAAAAAATCAAATCCATATATTTAATGAAATTCGGAATTTTTTTCAAAATTGATTTCCATATCATTCAGATCTTACACAAATAAGGGGAGTTCAACATTCAAACTTACTTGTACCCCGAAAAGTTAGCTATTGTAACATTTATTTAGGAATTAATTATTTGTAGCCCTATCGAACGTCTAATTTTCTGAACTTAAGTGAATTCAATTCCTAAACGGCTAAAGATATTTTCCACCTGAAAACCAAATAAAAAACAAGGGGTTCTATAACAAATTTCAAAGTTAGCCGCCATATTGGAACACGGCGGCAATTTTTTTTGCATTTCACAAAATGCATTTTTAACTTTATTGAAAAGAAAGGAGGGTTTTCCATTAAAAGTACCCTGTCATATTCGTAGTTCAAAAGTTATCTATTGTAACATTTTAGGAGGGACACTCGGTATAAGCAGAGTTAATACATTCAACTATTTTGGTATCAAAACAGTCACCACATTTTTCTTAAGCATTTACGTCTTCACTTTTTGACGGTAGATTGAAATATACGGTATCGGAACGTTATCAACTACGTTCGAACCTGATCATTTTCCAATAGTAGTCAACCCCCCCCCCCCCCCCCGATATATAGTAGTAAAAATTAATACTATGTTTAAAAAGTCAAATTAAATTATAAAATAGGCAACACAACAGAGGATCCGGCAACATATTTTACATCATTGTGCATTGCATGCATACTGATATTTTTTAGATTTACTTGATTAAACTACAACGTACAATACACATAAACATGGATGCAGTGGGTTACAGCCTTACTCTCTTGTGAGCTTGGTCTGATCTATAAAATGAGAAAACTATGAAGGTTCAACAAAAATACTTTACTCTAACAAAACA
>JAGFPH010000005.1:311487-324914 GCA_018207615.1 Philaenus spumarius
ATTTCGAACAAATTTGCATAAAACACGTCTATTATGCCTGTTTAGATGCACGAAAAAAGGTTTTGAAAAACAACCCCCTTTTTGGCCAAACAACCCCTAAAAATTAGATTAGACATTTTTCCATCGAAATGCATATTTATTTTTCAACCCTTATAATAGAGGCGAACATTTTATTGGTTTTGCCAATTTGTATGAACTTTATACAAAATAAACGGTACCAGAAACTGGCACATACTTTCTCAAAAACATATTTAAATTATTAAACAGATTTACTGTGACGTCATAATTGTATGAGGGGTAGGAGAGGTTAACTAATAAATATTATTATTATTGTCTAGAGAGAAAACTATTCTATCCATTTCGAACAAATTAGCACCAAACACGCCAATTAGGCCTGTATGGATGTACGAAAAAAGGTTTTGTACATTTTTGAAACACAACCACCCTTTTGGCAAAAAAAAACCCAAAAATCAGTTATTATTATTATTAGCTAAACAAGAATTTTTAGAAAGATACGGTTTTCTGAATATGGTAGTGTAGGCCTACATTAAGGGCTACAAATAGGCTAAGTTAAACTTGATCAAAATCGTTTGAACCGTTTTTTTTATAAAAAAATAATAACTGTTTTTTTGGGGTTTTTTTGGCAAAAAAGAGGGTTGTTTTTCAAAAAATTTCAAAACCGTTTTTCGTGCATCTATATAGGTCTAATTGACATGTTTGGTGCAAATTTGTTCGAAATCGATCGAATAGTTTTCGCTCTAGCTTTGTATATACAGACATACATACATACAGACAGACATTTTGTAAAAACCATTTTTTTGGACTCAGGGGGTCCCAAAACGGATATGTCCACAAAAATCTCAACATAGATTTTTTTTGCGATCACTACTTCCTCTATACTATAGTATAGTGAGGAAGTAAAAGTGAAACGCAAGCCGGATCCGCAACTTTATAAAGAATATTCATCTCTTTTCAGCCCTCAATTACAAAAGATGGATTTATAAAACGATTAGAAATGAGGCAGTGTCAAAGCGCTCAGCTGCAAGAAAATGCTTAGAGAGAAGCGCTGGCGTTTCCGGTTGCTTTCGCGTTTACTGGAGGAGACCCTCGTTGGCAGTGGAGTAAAAAGTTTTAATCAGAAGATTCGTATATGTTTAATTTTGGAGAACTCATGAATGCGAATAGTTTTCTTATTTATCAATAAGACCTCTGCCACAGCTCGCTTCGCTCGCCAACCCATGCGGTGACATATGGTGATGCCAATGCAAACATATTATTGTATATTGTGTTACTTTTACGTAAATAATGATTGATTAGGATAAAAGCAATTGGATATAAGTTGGGCGGTGGGGGTAGTTGTGAACTGTACACAATGTAAGACAGAGGTCGAAATAGACACGCAATATCCCCTATATTTGTCCACAAAATTACAAATTTTGTCCATAATTTTTACATTTTTTCAATTTTTTAACTGGAATTTTATATATTTACGGAATAAAAAGTAGCCTAAAATATTTTTTGAAATGTCCTCTGCATGTTAATGAAAGTTTCGTCAAAATTGGTTCAGCCAATCAGAAGATTGACAAACAGACAGAAAATTTATAAATGTGTGTTTAGGTTTTGGTAATGTGTGAATAACCATGAGAGCTTAGAAAATAGCTTATATTTTGAAATCACAGACAGACACTTCAATTGTATTTATATGTATGAATTTGTATTGTCGAGTTTTACAAATCGAGTGAAATCTAAAATCAAAAGTCGACTTAATTACTGCTTTATTTTATATTATTGTTAAAAGCGAAACCTTAAGGTCATTACCGAGTCGAAGAGAAACAGAATACAAAAATAGGAGATCTAATAAGTTTAGAAACACAGCAATAGACAAATAAATATATTCGGTTTAAATGAATAAATTCAATAAATAAATAGTAATAATAGTAAATATTCAAAGTTCTAAGGAGCACATTGACATAACGATAAATTAATTGCAAAATATTGAAACTATTTTTCCAATGTTACTTTTCTAATATATATTACTAAATAAACGTTACCAGAAACTGGCACATACTTTCTCACAAATATATTTAAATTATTATCGGGCAATGCATTGCGTGCTTCGTACGCCAACCTTCGTATTGGGAGTGTTTTCAGTACGCAATGCATTGCGTGCTTCGCACGCCAACTCCCGTATTGGGAGTATTTTCGATACATAGTGTATTGCACGCCAACCCCCGTATGTAGCCCCAACTGTTACGTCATAATTTTATTAAAGTAGGAGAGGGGATAGTACATTAAAAAGGGAAATTACTAATAAATATTATTATTATTACCTAAAGAGAAAACTATTCGATCGATTTCGAACAAATTTGCACCAAACATGTCAATAATTAGGCGTGTATAGAGTCACGAAAAAAGGTTTTGAAAAACAACTTATCATTATTATTATTAGCTAAACGAAACATTTTTGAAAGATGTGGGTTTTTGCATATGGTAGGGTACATTAGGCGCTACAAAAAAGCTAAATTTCAAAATCGTTAGAGCCGTTTTTTTATAAAAAAATAATAACAGATTTTTTGGAGTCTTTTGGCCAAAAAGGGACGAATAGTTTTCTCTCTAGCTTTGTAGACATACAGACAGACATTTTTTTAAAAAAACCTCTGTTTTGGACTCAGGGGGTCTCAAAACGGATATATCCACAAAACTCTTGGACATCGATTTTTGTTTGTGATCACTATAGAAAGTAAAACGATAATTTAATACAAGCATATTACAAGACGAGAATTTTAAACAAATGAAACACCTGCAAACTTTATGTCTAAAAAAAAATACCCGAATTTAGGATTATTTGAAATTAGTTTGCAAACTGTTGAGCCTGAGATAAAACACTATAGTAAAGGTGTAGATACAAGTTCATGTAGTGAACAACAATAGAATATATTGCAGAAGAGCAATGTAGATTAAGAAGGCTGTATCGGATCGGATTGGAATGTCTTGGTATATCTTAACGGGTCGGCTTCAGACTTTACTTACAAAATATAACTCTCTAAATAGCAAGTGGCACACTCTGGCTCTAAATTTATGAACCTTGTACTAGTCACTATCTCAATAGAATTATTTGTAGGCCTATAAGTAATCATATCTTATTTTTAAATAATTATAAGTTTCGCTTCTTTTTACATTATTACTCGAACATTTCTAATTTTTCTATTTATATAACTGATTTCTACGTTTATTAGGTTATTTTAGAATTTGTAAATAATAATCTAATAACACTTAAGGAAAAAGTATAACAAAACAATAGGTACATTATCTATTAAAATATATCATAGATATTTTTTCCCTCTTTTTAAATTGTAAGTTTGTTTTCCGTTTTTGAATTGTTTTTCTTTGTGATACTGTGTTTCACAATTAAGTAGGTTGTGATTGTTGATTTTTAACTATTAATAATCAAGAGTAATTTTATTAATAATTTGTATACGTTTACTTAATACTTACTTATAATTTAGTAGAATTTTTCAAATAACCTATTTGGCGGAACCACTTAAAAAAAATTATTTTCAAAACTTCTGTAGTGAAATTTCTTTCTTCCAGGAAGATTTTTATATTGTACTAGTGGTCCTGGCAATGCTTCGCTATTGCTTGATTTCATTTTAAGGGTGGCTATTCCATTTCATCCCTTTGACTTAAGTAATAAAATTGCAAATGTTTTATTTTATATCAATTAAGAATAATATTGAATAATATTAGATTTATAGTTTGTATGAAATAATTACAATTTATTTTTATTGTATAGGGGTAGCTACCCTGTTTAATTATTTATGTTTGTAGTGACGATATTCTCTAAAAAAATATCCTGATACCAATATGTGTAAATTGTGAAATTTTTGTAAAATTAGTTGAGTAGTTTTTGAGAATGTAGGAAAAGTAAGTGGATTTTTATTTAATTTTAAGGGAAGTTATTCTATTTCATCTCTTTGACTTAGGTAATCAAATTGTAAATAGTTTTGTATATCCCTTAGACATAATATTACATAATTGTAGCTTTATAGCTTGTAGTTAGTTTAATTTATATTTATTGCATAGCGGTAGCAACCCCATTTCAATCCCTTCTAATTGTGAATCAAAACCATCCAGGGACCCACTCAAGCACCCACAACAAGTTTCATCAAAATTGGTCCAGCCGCTTAGGAGGAGTTAAGTGGCATACACACGTACAGAAGAATTATATAATATATAATTATTAAACTATATATGATTTTTTTAGTTGTAAATATCGAATAAAATGTTGCGATTAAAGCTCTTGTTTAATAATATATACTTTCGTGGTTACCTTTGTACTTTTTTGATTTGAAGAATATAAATAAAAATAAAATAACCTCGGTAAGAAAGTACAAATTTTACCGTTATTTTAGAAAAATAATTATAATAATTATTTATCCAATCATACGAACTTGTCCTTGAAATGAAGGTAGGGTTCCTCAAATAGGTACCATAACATTTTTGAGAACAAATATATAATTAAAAATTACCAAAAATGCCTCAAACGTTTCATACTGTTAAATGCCAACACAATCGATACGTAACTAAAAAATGGGTGTAGTGAAACTGCCCCGACATTTTGGGTACTTTTGAAACAATGAAACTGTCCCGGTGAGGAAGGGTCGCCTCGCAAGACTAGAAATGCTGAAATTGCCCCGAGCGCCCAGCCAGGTAATCGCTACCGGGACTGGGGGGGAAAAGGGAATTATTTTTGTCCCTGCATCCTATCAGTGACTGCAGTCTTCTAAAAACAAACTGACCTAACCTGACCTATTATTCATTGGTATGCGTTCCAATCAGTTGGTATGCTACAGCAAGGGGCTATGAAACTATTCGGAGGGAAATATCCCGTACCTGTGACAGGTAGAAAGTTGGGGCAATTTCAGCATTTCTGGTCTGGCGAGGCGACCCTTCCTGATCCTATTTAATGTACCTAAAATAATTTTAAACGTACCTAAAATATCGAGGCAGTTTACGTGTCCCCCTAAAAAATAGATATTTCCTGGTGTCAAATGATAAAGAAATAATACAACCAACTAGGCATGCAATGTTCGATAAATCGATATCATCTCTGTCGATTTGTTATCACACTGCACGCTATAAACGTTCCAAACTGACAAACATTGTAATAAACAATAAATGATTTTAAAATACGTTAAAAGTAGGAAAATTGTATTTTATATTATTGAGACATTTTCATTATTGACGCATTTGAACCAATTAGAAAAACCATTTCTATTTCTTTTTATTTGTAAGCTGTCCTGTATCCTTGTTTAATGCTAGTTGGAGGCTTTACTTTTTTCTTAATTACAGTTTTATGTAGGCTTTCATAATACCTTTGTGGGTTACGGACTGACAACATATGAGGCTGTTCATTAAAATACTATGTTTTGATCTCGGGATTTCCTAATGTTATACGGGTAATTTGCTTTATGTCGCCATTTCCAAGGATATTCTGTACAAATAAATAAATCATGTGTTTTATTGCTACACAGATAGTTCCATTGTTTGTTCTGTCAATAAATGTGGAACAAAGAGTGAGAGGGAGAATGACAAAGAAGTCATACTGAGAACAAAGGAATGCGTTTAACTAATTACTATTCTAACTGATCTAGTTTCATCTAGTGTTTACTTATAAACAAATATTGACTTGTGAACTTGACTTATATAATTAATAATAATAATAATAATGTGACATATATATTCTATACATATAAATAAAATTGAAGTTTCTGCCTGTGATTTCAAAATATAAGCTTTTTTCTAACATTATAAGCTTATTCACACATTACAAAACACACATTTATACAATTTGTGCCTGTCTGTCTGTCTATTTGTTTGGCCGGGCTAATCTCCGGAATGGCTGAACCGATTTTTACGATACTTTCATTAACATGTAGAGGACTTTTCAGAGAATATTTTAGGCTACTTTTTATTCTGAAAATACTTAAAATAGATCATTGTTATTAGGGTAAACTTCAAGTCAAGCTTGAACTCAATCGGTCTACCCGTTCTCTAGATATGAAATATGTTGTTAAAAATACATACAGACAGACAGACGAAAAAGTTGTCAACTTCTCCTTCATTAGATAGGATAAACGCAATAACACACAAACGTTCTTTCAGTATGATAAGGTACGGTATAGAAGCGGTAGACTATAAAGAACAGGATATCAAGGAAAGAATGTGCTGAAGTCAAAAACAACCAACAACCGCACTGAGTCACCGCACTCTGGACTCCGCTATGAGTCAATGTTTCCTAGAACCGCCTACTCCCGCGCCTCAATCTATCCTCACCTAGCTTCATCAATAGCTGTGTGTCATTCCATGTACAATGACTTATACTGTGGATAAAAACAATAACTATTCTATTGACTATGGCAATTTGTGCTCTAATTACTTAGGGTTTTAGAAGTAGTATAAATTTTTCTCAGACTTTTTCACAAGTAGTATTAATTATTTTTTTAATTTGTTTTAGTGTAAGGGATCACTTAACTATGTGCACATATCACTGTTTATATTTCTTCTCAAACATAATCATGTCAAACGTAACATTAATACTGTTATTCTAATGTTTTATTTTATAACTAAATATTTCATAATTCGATTCGCTCGCCAAACCCCTGCGGTAACATATGCTGATGACAATGAAAACATATTATTGTATATTGTGTTATTAAGGAAATGATGATTAATTAGGACAATTGGAAGCAATTGGATAAGTCGGGCGGTGGAGGTAGTTGTGAATTGTACAAAATGTAAGACAGAGGTCGAAATATACACGCACTATCAATAACATTTGTCCACAAAATCCATAATTTTTTAAATTTTTTAATATGAATTTTTACGGAAATGATGATTGATTAGGACAAAGGCACTTGGATCTAAGTTGGTTGGTGGTGGTAGCTTTGACCTGTACATAATGTAAGACAGAGGTCGAAATATACACGCACTGTCAACATTTGTCCACAAAATCATTAATTTTTTTCATAATTTTTACATTTTTTCAATTTTTCAACAGTAATTTTAATTATTTTCCGAACAAACAGTAGCTTAAAATATTCTCTGAAATGTCCTCTATATATTAAAGAAAGTTTCGTCAAAATTGGTTGAGCCATTCCGGAGATTAGCCCGGACAAACAGACAGAAAACAAATGTATAAATGTGTGTTTAGGTTTTGGTAATGTGTGAATAATTTATATGCGTTAGGGATAAAACCATATGTCTGAAGCAGGAATGTATCGAAAAGACTTCAACGCGGGTGAAGGACATTTGGCTAACTCCTGTGAAATTGTTTCTATGTTGTATTTGGTTCGTTAAAGAATGTCTGTACTTAAACAGGTGTTCTTTAAAATTCTTTGCATTACTGGGTGACAATCTTAGTGTACTGTATACTGAACTTCCACTTGGGTGTAACCTTGATATTTAATACAATGCAATAGCAGACCTTAGAGCAATTCATGAAACTCTATTTTTCTAGTACAAATCTAAAGTTTTATACAATCCTTAACTGACTTCAATATCACCTTCCCTCATCAAAAAAAACCAGTGTAATACTATTTGCTCCCAAAAACATAAGATATTTTATTTTAAATTCAACCCTTACCAAACAGTATGAAATGAAGAGGAGGCTAGTACAGAGGCAATGTAGCACCCCTCAGAAACATATGGTGCATGGTTTTATATCTTACACTAGGAGCTCTGCCCCTACTCGCTTCGCTCGTCAACTGCGGTAACAAATGGTGATGCCAATGTAAACTACAAAATCCCTAATTTTGTTCGAAATTTTTACATCTTTTTTAAATTTGTTAATAGCAATTTTTACGGAAATGATGACTGATTAGGGTAGAGGCACTTGGATCTAAGTTACTTGGTGGGGGTAGCTGTGAATGGTGTTTAAATAAGTAATATGTTTTTTAAAACAAGTTCTTCAGTTATTAATCCATAGTACTCTCCACTACATACGCGTTTAAATTCACTATTTTCAAATAAAGAACTTTATATTCATTCTGAATAAATACATAAAAACTGAGATAAAAATATTAAAATTTCTAAAAAAGACGAAAACGTTTATATAGACCAGCTGTAACAAGGGCTATACCATTTTGATCATTTTCGGTGACCCAGTATCGATCGCCTATGACGTCACTATGCTGACACGCACCAGCTGGTAATATTGCAGTTATGTGCACGCTTTCGTTAACTCACTGTTGTAACTCGATGGAAAGGCTTCAGTAAAATAAAATTTATATATTCTTAATCTGCATAAAGTACGGATTCTAACAGTATAAAAAACTTTTATTTTAACAGGTATTTCGAATTTTAATAATTGAAAATATTTGAGAATTAGCACAGACTGACATGGAAAAGTTACTAAGCGAGGAAATTTTTTATTTTTTGGTTATAAACAAACTTCCAGCGGGAAAGTTGTAGCCAATGAATTGATCTAAACTATCCAATTCACCGATTTGTGATAAAAATGATTACATCATTATGAAATAGATTTTTAAATGAGCGCGAGGAGGTGCCGCGCCGTGACACCCGGTGTACTGTTGTTTGATACGGGAATAGCGTTTATGTACATATTATTGTTATTTTAAGGTAATATAGTAAATCACTTGTCCCCAGGTAATTATGGCAGCTAGAAAAAAAGCAAGCATTTTATTTTTACATAAACTAATTATAATTTATAAGTATATATTTGACATTATTGAAGTGGACACAAAAAGTTAAGTTGGAGGTTAACGTTTAAAAAATAATATCATTATCATATCTTATCATATCATATCATATCAAAAATAATATCATAAAAAATAATATCCAGTATCAAACAACTGTAAAGTTAAAATGTGGCTTCAGTCAAAGAAACACTTAAGTACTCCGCAAATTAGACAACAATGAACAAATTAAATAAAAGACAGCATAATTCTTTGTTATAAAGTAATTATTTTAATTAAATATGAAACTAATTTTTTTACGTAATTACGATTTTCGTTTTCCATCATTGATCTCTAATTTCATTTCTCTGAATGTACGTAATAATGATATTATTTTTTAAACGTTAACCTCCAACTTAACTTTTTGTGTCCACTTCAATAATATCAAATTTTAATTATAAATTATAATTAGTTTATGTTAAAATAAAATGCTTATTTTTTTCTAGCTCGCATAATTACCTGGGGACAAATGATTTACCATATTACCTTAAAATAACAATATGTACATAAACGTAATGGATAGGAATGTAAATATTCCAGTATCAAACAACAGTACACCGGGAGTGGCGACGCTTCACCTCCTCACGCTCATTTAAAAAGCGATTTCATAATGATGTAATCATTTTATCACAAATTGGTGAATTGGATAGTTTAGATCAATTCATTGGCTACAACTTACCCGCTGGAAGTTTGTTTATAACACAAAAATAAAAAACTTCCTCGCTTAGTAACTTTTCCATGTCAGTCTGTGATAATTCTCAAATATTTTCAATTATTAAAATTCGAAATACCTGTTAAAATAAAAGTTTTTTATACTGTTAGAATCCGTACTTTATGCAGATTAAAAATATATAAATTTTATTTTACTGAAGCCTTTCCGTCGAGTTGCAAAAGCGAGTAAACGACTGCGCGCACATAACTGAAATATTACCAGCTAATGCGTGTCAGCATGGTGACGTCAGAGTGAAACTAGCGGCACAGTGCCGAGATCAAAGAAACGGTTTAGCCCTTGTTATAGAATCGTGATATAGACGAGGTCTTTAAAAATAACAAACAAATGATTGATTAAATTCACAAAATTACCACAGAAAATGTATTTAGTGTTACCATTTTTGCCTTAGTTATTTGTAGCTTGTAAACACATTATCTTCTGAAAATACCTAATTTGGGAATCAAAGTTTGTAGTTTTACTTAAACATCCATTAGTTGAGTTCGTTTTTGAACGAAGTTCCTTTACGTGGCTTGCGGTACGAGTTGACAAATATAAGAAAATGTAACGCGTAACGAAAAACCGGTATCGAATTGGTTGCTATGGTAATGAATGTAAATACATTCAAGAAACGTGTGTTTTGGTTCATCAATTTAAGTTAGGAGACGTTTGGTTCCGTCCAACGTAGTTCAGATATTATCGTCAATCGCTGGTATTAACAATTAAAAGTGAGTTAAATTATCTGACTATTGCAATTTTGTAATGTAGTTATAAGAAATGGAAAGTATGTGTAATACTAACTTAGAAAAGTAAGTTAATATAATTTTATGTTTTGATACAAATATTTACTGTTTCCATACGTTTAATGTTATTATAATAAAGGTGAAGAATTAATTATAACCTCAAAGCTAAGATGGTAAACACAGTTAAATGTCCATTCATTGTAAATACGTTCAATAAACATAAAATGTTGGTTCATCAGTCTAGGCCTAACCTAAAATTATTGTGTGTATGTTTAATTTTAAATTGCATTAGGATTTGAAGAAAAGAGGCGATGAAATTCGTTCCTGAAGGGGGTCCCACGACCGCACACAATTTTGTTTAAACAATACTTTTGTATTTGTTATGATGTTAATTAGTAAATCACGTCCTTAAAAACGGAATCCTAAAAACATACGATTGTGTGCGTTTTTATTTGTTATTTTTCACTGTAATCTGTGGTATACTGTTCACTTGAATTGTAACCGTTAAAGCAAAGGGAAAGCGACAGTAATATTTATGCTGAATGTGAACCATTGAAGCACGGCGAACTGTAATTATGAGTGATGGCATTGAAATCAGTTTTATGAGGAGAAATTCAAAGAAGCGGAAAAGAGAAAACTTTGCATTAGTTCAAGTACACTAGCTTCGAGGTTACCGCTAGCTCGGTTCTTCCTTCGCACCTGCGATGTGTGGGGAGATTGATTTACCTCTTTGTTAGACAATAATATCGACAGATAGGGGACGTAAGAAACCTAACCTTACTAGGTAGTCAGCTGTTTCAGAACATGCAGGTACAACGGTCAATTACACGTCCTTCTGTCGTTCAGTACAGAGTGTTCAGTAATTACCTTTACAATTATATATCTTCCCTTTAGCAGCCGTTCTCGACTCCGTCCGTGTTAAAGAAATCAGAATTTCTTCAAAATTTTTCCAGAAAATCACGCATTTGGGAAAATTTAACTTAGAGTGATTAATGAAAGAATATACATTTAGGCTTCCACTCTATTACTCTGTACTGAACGAACACGGTACCTTCTAATCTTTGTTTTTAGTATGTAAACAAGTTGTTTATTATATTTTCAGGTTAAGCATTTACACTTTCGATGGTTAACAATAAAATTATTACTGTAATAGTAATATGAAAAATCACAGACAGATTAATTAGATGCACACCAGAAAACACAATTTAAAAACAACAGACTTTATCTAGGCCTATTTATGCTGACGGGGATTTTTAACTCGGTAAATTTGTAGAATTTCGGTTATAAAATTGTAGGCCTATTTGTTAAAATTTTGTATTTATTTTCATTATTATATATCTAAATAAAGGTAAAAATATTATCTTTTACTTGCTTTCTAACTTCATATTGATAGATCAAATGATTTAGAAGTCATTAATATTATTTTTAGTTGCATGATTCTTGGTTTCCAAGTCACTTTGAATAGTAATATATAGGATAATATAATAATAATAATATTAAATATTACCTGTTATTGGTCCGTCATGTGACTTATTTTTGTCGTTAGAATGTTACGACGTCTTTCGGGACCGTAATCCCATTGTCAAGTTACACTTACACATTACACATTAAAAACACAGAACACACGTTTAAAAAACACAAAAACACACAGCAATTACAACACTTTTAAAACTTAGTTTTGCCGGACAATTGTAGAACGTGTACATCGTTGCGTGGACCATGGTGTAAACTAAGTTTTAAAATTGTTGTAATTGTTGTGTCTTTTTGTGTTTTTTAAACGTGAGTTTCTGTGTTTTTAATGTATAACATTCTAACGACAAAAATAAGTCACATGACGAACCAATAACAGGTAATATTTAATATTATTGTTATTATTATATTACCCTATATATTACATTAATATTACATTGAAGTCATTAATAATCGACTATGTTTATATGTTATACGAAGATATACGAATGTTTCCGAAGTTAAACGAATATGTATCTCTTCTTTAAACTTGTATAAATGAATATATTGATAATAAAAGGTTGTATTTATATTTTATAAAGAGGTTGTAAATTTATAACCTCAGAGTAAGTCTTATAAAGTATTAAGCTATAGTCTACATTAGTTCTTTAACTCGTATTTTAAGAAACTAAAAACAATTGTGTAGGATTTTATTCTGCACATTTTGTCACTTTACACGACCTCATAGCTCGCTTCGTTCCCCCAAAATCGATCAAAACGTAATATACTATAAAAGTACCCGGTTTAAATCCACGTGGGGCACTTCTTGTCCGAGGCCCAACGGCCGAGGCCTCAAGAACGAGGTGCAAACTCGCAAAGCGAATTATTCCGTTGCGAGTTGACCAAAGAAGCACGAGAAGCTTGGGTACAAACAAATTCTACTACTGTAATTTATTTCGTACACGCAGCCGCCTATTCAGCGCCTTCGTGAGTTAACCAATTCCCCAAATTGTTGGTTGAAACCCTAAAACAACTAAATTTAATATAAGAAATTCGCTAAACTTATGTCAGCGGTTCAGCTGGGTGGTGGAATTATTAAAATAAATTACAGTTATTGTAATATATATAAAAAAATGTTTTTGTTCTGGGATCCATGATCGATGCTCATTGACCACTCAAAAAATTAGTTCTCACCATAAAAATCACTGCAATAACTCATCATCGTTCCTATAAAAATAAATGGGGATAAAAATTGAGTGTATTTATTTAAAATTGTTATATTGTTGAAGGGAATTAAATAGGCCTACTGGAGTTCTTAATGTAGTGTAAAACTACGAGTTAGCCTACTCGATTACCTTTGAGTGTAGGAGTTTTGCCTACGGGTATCAGGTAGAAAGGGTCCCCATCCGCGAATTCCTCATACTGCGGAGTTTTGCCTACGGTTGGGGATGGGCGCGAGAGGGGGAGGGGGAGAGAGAGAGATTCCTGTAGAGAAGAGAGACAAAGAGACTCTTCTAGCGATTATAAAAGAAAGAATTCTGCCAGGTACAAAAATTATCACTTTACAGGTACCGTATTATCACTTTATATAATTAGAATAAAAAAAAAAACTAGAGGACTTAACTAAACTGTTTAGTCACAGTATTTTGCCGATAACAGTATGATTATAATATTTGTATAGTTATAATATTTCGTCGTATTATCACTTTATATAATTAGAATTAAAAAAAACTAGAGGACTTACCTAAACTGTTTAGTCACAGTATTTTG
>JAGFPH010000005.1:339899-361510 GCA_018207615.1 Philaenus spumarius
ACACATACAGACAGACGAAAAATAAGCACTATAGACCCATGTTTATATTGTTATATATGTTTGTCTCGATCCCAGGAACAAATCCAGAAAAGGGGTCCAGAAAGTTCGGGGACTCCCTGTTTGTACAGATTTTTATTTAGTAAAACAATATTTACTTTTTTATAAATATACAATGCGTAATTAATCCTGGGTCTAATTAACGCACTGCTTTTAGTAGATCTTAGGGGCCTATGATAAATAGGTATAATATAGCGTAGGCGTAGCAGATCCTTACTGGAGGTGGAGATGGAAGTTTGGTGCAGTGTCGATGACCTAACAATGTCCTGAGCGGATCTCAAACATGCAATAGTTTGTCCGTGTGTTGAAGTACAAACATCGCACATTGTAGACAACGCGTTGCCAAATCTGATCAACGGCAGTTTGGAAATCCCTTGACGTGACTTCGCAAAAGCTTCCAAAATAATGGGAACAAATTAAAACGACAGCTCGTTAGGATGATATTTAGAAACGCGAAATTACAAACATGACACAAAACAGGACGTATGTCGTTATTATTTATTATTTATAATATGTCAAAAATAATAAGAAAGCGCTGCATTTCTAGCCCGCTATATTTACTAAGACCTTGGCAAGTTGTTTGACAGCGTGCATTCCCCCCCCCCCTTGTTTTGTTTGATAGTGCTTTCTGGAAGAATTCCAAATCTTGTTCTATAACCTCTAGAATGATGTAACAGTTTAAATAACTTTTGTCTTTCTTCAAGTCGGATTGGAACCTAAATCGTTATGGGCGTGCTGTTTAAAAGAGTTTCAAATTCTAATTTCTTGTTTAACAAGGTTAACGTCACAATTAAAACCCGAGTTAAGGTTTGTGTGTAGGAAATTAGTTTGTTTTAATTATTTGAATGAGTTATCTCGTAATTAGTACTCGCTGACCTTAGATAAGCGACACTGAAGGCTACCTACGGATAAACATAGAACAAATCTATACTAATATTACAAAGAGGTAAACTTTGTTCGTTTGTTTGTATGTAGGGGGTAATCTCTGGAACTACTGAACCGATTGAAAAAAGATTTTTAATAATAAAAAGCTACACTATCCCTGAGCAACATAGGCTACAATTCATTTTGATAAAAACATTTTGTATTTCAATATTTGTAAATTTAGTCGAGAAAAAATCTTATGTTAAGCCTAGACTGATGAACCAACATTTATATATATTACCATAGCAACCAATTGAATAAAATAACAGATAAAACAGCCGTTTGCTCCAATATTTCCATTAACAGCTGATTTCAAACTTTGAAGCAATTATTTGTATTTCTAACTTTTAGGCTAGGTTTTTATTAAAGTGTAGAACTGAGGCTTGCTGGTTCTTTTAACCTTTATTATAACTGCTGTTATAAAATGTATGAAATAATTTGATTTGAACTTTTAACATTATTTTACCATCTTAGTTTTGGAGTTATACCTTTATTGTAAAGAAAACATAACATGATTATGTGTATTATTATGTGCGATATTGTTTTTTGCTGACAAATAACCCCTTTAAAGTTTCGGACATTCGAAATTAGGCACTCTGTATCTATATTCTAACTTGAGGTTCCACAGTATAGTTATATATGTTTGTTCTGAAATTGGCAATCTATCGACAGTCGTTTTATAAATTTTTAATTGCCATCTTTTAATGTATGTATTCATCGTTCATACTACTACAGTAAATTTTTCACTTTTTTACAAATTATGAATTCGTTGAGGTATCTATACATATAAAAAAAATTGAAGTGTCTGTCTGTGATTTCAAGATATAAGCTTTTTTCTAAACTCATATGGTTATACACACAATACCAAAACCTAAACTCACATTCAGAAATTTTTTGTCTGTTTACCCGGGCTAATCTCCGGAATGGCTGAACCGACTTTGATAAAACTTTCGTTACCATGTAAAAGACTTTTCAGAGAATATTTTAAGCTACTTTTTATTCCGAAAATATTTGAAATTCCTGTACAAAAATTTAAAAATTATGGATTTTGTGGACAAATGTTGGGGAAATTGCGTGTCTATTACGATCTATGTACATATCACAGCTACCCCACCACCCAACTTATATCCTAGTGCCTCGGTCCTAATAAATCGTGATTTCCGTAAAAAATCTTATTAAAAGTTGTAAAAATAATGAAGAAAATTAGGGATTCTGTGGACAAATGATGGAGATAGTGCGTGCATAATTCGACCTCTGCTTTAAATTTTGTACAGTTCACTACTACCCCCACCAGCCAACTTGTATCCAAGTGCGGAAATCAATCACAATTTGTGTAAAAATAACATAATATACAATAATATGTTTTCATTGGCATCACCATATGTAACCGCAGGAGTTGGCGAGCAAGGACAGAGCCACTAGTTAATAATAATAAAACTGTTTTCTCCACAATACCAACAAATATAACAACGCAAAATGTCTCGGGGGTAATCTAGTCGTATTCAGAGTGTATGTTTAGCAAAACTAAAATCATTCTTTTCCTTAAGGAAACAACAGTCTGAAATTGACAAAGACTTGAGGCGACAAGAAGCAGCGTGTGTCAGATTAAAGCAAACACTTATTGTTCCCCGTCTGTCTGTCCGTCTATATATGTGTCTGTCTGTGTTAATGTCTCCTCTACACTTGACACATTCTTTCAAAGTGAACTACTAAAACTATATTTATTGGTAACTACTTAAGTAGCTTTGACAAATAATTCTGTCGTAGTGTTCAGAGCATCATCGGGTATAAATTAACAATTCGATCACGCAGCCGAACTGCCGACGTAAGTTGAGCGAATTTCCAAAATTCCTGTCTGTGTGTAGGAAGTATATTAGTAGAATTTGTTTACACCTCAGACTCCAGCTTCTACTCACGCGCAGCTTCGCTTCACTCGCAGCGTACAAGCTCGACCGTCGGGCCTCGGAACAGAAGATCCCCCAAGTGGATTTGAACCGGGTACTTTCATGTTTTGATCAATTTTGGGTGAACCAAGCGAGCTATAAAGTCGTGATAAAATGTTGCTTATTTGTAGCCCTTAATTTACTACCATATACAAAAAATCGCATCTTTCTAAACATTCTCGTTTAGCTAATAATAATAATAACTGATTTTTGCGGGTTATGGCCAAAAAGGGGGTTGTTTTTCAAAAATTTTCAGAACCTTTTTTCGTGCATCCATACAGGCCTAATTGTCATGTTTGGTGCAAATTTGTTCGAAATCGATCGAATAGTTTAAATAATAATAATAATGTAATATGGATGTGTGTTACATGCACCTAATATTTTACATGGTATGTCCTACTTTTTCAATTCTAAATAACCACCTCCTATGCTACTCTTGGGAAGGTTTGAACTGAGAGAAAGTATGGGGCAGTTATCTGGTACCGTTTATTTAAAGATATGACGCAGTCTAAATGTGGAATCCCTTGAAATAATGTCAACATTTTAAAGGAATATTTTTTTAAATTTATAACATAAGAGATCAATAAAATTGCATTCATGACTTTTTATAAAAATATTAATAAGTTATTTAGTTTATGTAACCTCCTTGTATGAAATGTACTTTCAAGTTTTGAATTACCAGTGTACTGCTGTTTAATATTTCAACCCGCAGTACTATCTTCATCCAAGTACTACCAGGATGTAAGTCGCGTCACTGTGTCAACATGATCTTTCTAGTACCGCACTTCAATGCTCCTCCATGCCGTCCTTGTTCTTTTGTTGCGCACTCTACATAAGCTAACGGATACAAGCCTACTGGGAACTCCGCCAATGCAATGCATTTCTCCGAGTACGACGATGACATATTGAGGTCGTGCACACACTCAATGTTTGATACCAATGCGATCTTTACAATTACACGTTGTAAGGTGGTGCAGAAGCTGTGTTGACCTTTACTCGTTTAGGCCAAAGTCGGAGATAAAAGATGACTTGTATACTACCTTTTTATTCTTAGACGTTTGTGAACTGTAAGAATTGCGTGTTCTCAGTTCTCTTCCAAGCAGACCGACAGTCTGTCTGTTTGTGTGTTCCGGGATAATCTCCAGAATAACTGAACCGATTTTGACGAAACTTTGATTAACATATGGAGGACGTTTCAGAGAATATTGTAGGCTACTTTTTATTCCAAAAATTTTTGTAATTCCTGTTAAAAATTGAAAAAATTTAAAAGTTGTGAACAAATGTTGGGTATTTGCCTATTTCGATCTCTGTCTTACATTATGTACAGGTCACAGCTAAGGATGTTACGATATTACCGATATTAGTAAATATCGATATTACCGATATTTTATCGATATTAGAGATTCGATATAATCGCAATATCGGAAGAATAATGTCAATATCGGATTTCGATATTTATTGTCTATACGTAGCATTACGTACAACAGAATTGCAACTCCTAAAAATAAAAACACAAGGAACAACAATAATAAAATAAAGTAACACTCATAGATCGTTTTTAGTTTCTAAATACATCTATGTTTGTATATATCGTTTATATTTGCACATATCGTATATATACCTTAATATGTACTAAAAACAAGCTCGCTCGATCATAGAGTA
Source organism: Philaenus spumarius (assembly GCA_018207615.1). Lineage (NCBI taxonomy): Eukaryota > Metazoa > Arthropoda > Insecta > Hemiptera > Aphrophoridae > Philaenus > Philaenus spumarius. Next base: position 344,486 of record JAGFPH010000005.1, read on the forward strand.
ACCTACCGTCTACAACATAAACTGTCATCGTCCTGAGCATAGACTTACAAGTATTTTGAGTTTGACGTGTAGTTTCACAATAAGCCTATAAGCAAAATTTAAAATAACCTCTGGTATCACGTAAGTAAACAATTTACCAAAATTACTGAACTTAAATTTTATTGTTTGGAGTTGTCTTTTTCCTAATTTCTATAATAATTGATTCCCGTGACAATTTTTTTGTTTTCAGTGTTAGTTCGACGTGTATTTTCAGAATACGAGGAACATATATCATAACCTCCTGTCACATGTTACCATATTAATTTTACAAGCTCCAAAAAATAATATCGATGTTATTTGTTATTGCCCATATCGATATTTTGTTTCGATAATATCGTGATATCGATATTAGAGCTTGTTATCGATATCAATATCGAATATTGGAAACTTCCCGATATCTCAACAACCCTAGTCACAGCTACGCTGAACCATTCAACTTAAATCCAAGCGCTTTTGTCCTAACCATCATTTCTGTAAAAATTCCTGTTGAAAAAATGTAAAAATTATGAATTTTGTGTTTTGTATTGGCGTCAACATGTCACCGAAGGAGTTAGCAAGCGAAGCGAGCAGGGGCAGCGCCTCTATTATGCGCATAAAACGTTTTAAAAGCCTAACAATATTTCTTAAAAAGTTTAAATCCATTCGTATAAATAAAATTGAAGTGTCTATCTGTGATTACAAAATATAAGTTTTTTTCTAAGCTCAATATTTATTCACACATTACCAAAACCTAATCACTCATTTATAAATTTTCTGTCTGTCTGTCTGTTTGCTAGTCTAGGGTAATCAATCTCCTGAATGACTGAACCGATTATGATGAAACTTTCATTAACACGTACAGGACGTTTTAGAGAATATTTCAAGCTACTTTTTATTTCAAAAATAAATTCCTGTAAAAAATTTAAAAATTAGGGATTTTGTGGACAAATGTTGGGGATATTACGTCTATTTCGACCTCTGTCTTACATTATGTACAGGCCACAGCTAACCCCAACACCCAACTTAGATCCAAGTAAGTTTGTCCTAATCAATAATAATTTTCGTAAAAATTCCTATTGAAAAAATGTAAAAATTATGAACGGCAATTAAGGGATTTTGTAGTTTGCATTGGCATCACCATAGTACGACACCGCAGGGGTTGGCGAACGAAACAAGCCCCTAATTTAAAATTAAAGTGTTTAGTTTTTGAAATTTATAACTGGGCAGGTTATTCGAGTTTGTATGAGTTTCAAATTCAGCTTTAAAATGCTGCTTGAGGTCAGCCACCAGGTCTACAGAGACGCGTAAATACATCTGCCCACCCTCAGGGTTTTTGATTTTTCACACGATTAATTATTGTTAATTTATCTTGATTAATTTCTACTTAAAGCCAGAGTTTAACCACCTAAATGTAAATATTTATCAAGTGTAGTGAAGTATTCAATTTTTATTCAAACCAACTATGTGTTACTTTATTAAGTAAATTTATCATAATTTTCCTGTTATTATTGCCACCTATTTAATGTCAGCTTAGTGTAATTTACTGCAACACCTGTTGCTGCACATCTGTATTGCCAACTTGTGAAATGTTAAACATCGTACTGCCATTTACTAGTTCTAACCTAACCTGAATGAAGATTTACGCTTCGCACTTTACATTTGTTTATTGGATTCGTGATAGTTCAACTGCAGAAAGTTGTATTATTTTTGTACACATCGTTCCGGGTGTTCTTGTAGAGAACATTGTAGAGAATAAAACGATTTAATGTGAACATAACAGTTAGTAACTGTTAGCTGTTGTTAGTAGAAGCTGTTAAGAACATTGTTCTGAAAACTCACTTTTACAAATGTTGATAGTATGCAAATGTTGTGTATAATACAGCATTCAGTTTGTGATAATACAGTATTCAAAGAAGCCTTTTAATTTAATAAACGATGTTTTATTTTTATTTTATTAAAAATTTTTTTTTTACTGCAACTAGTTCTAAGAACTAACAATCAGCTTAAATCTAACAACATAACATGTAATTCTAACAACATAACATGTAATTTATCAGTCCAGGTTAACCCATCGGCGCTCCTAGTATGTTGATCTATGATGTCAGCTCAAAAGGCTTAGTCCTCTTGAGTCTTCTATGAAGTTCATCGTTATTGAGAAGCTTACACGCCTCCTCATTAATGTGAATTTTTAGCCGTCTTTCATGGCTTTGAGCACATTTTTTAATTTCTTCAGCAACAGTGGTCACTTTTAAATCCCTATGTAGATCGCAATTACGAACATACCATGGTGCATTAGCTATCATTCTCAAAGTTCTATTTTGGAATCTCTGAATAATTTGCCTATTAGCATTTCCAGCACATCCCCATAGCTGTATGCCATAAGTCCATATGGGTTTCAGCACTTGTTTATATAGCTTTAGCTTGTTGTGCAGGGATAACGCGGACTTTCTGCCCAACAGCCAATACATCTTTCTCAACCTGATGTTCAGTTCATTGTATTTCTTTTTAACATGCTCTTTCCACCGAAGCCTGGCATCCAGAGTCATGACCAGGTATTTTGCTGAGTTATAGTGTGGGATTACAGTACCATTGGCAATAATTTGAATATGATTATGTATCTTTTTATTTGTATAATTAACGTGGACTGACTTAGATTCATTAAGTTTTATTCACCATGTTTGGGCCCAACTGTTTATATAATCTATTTCTTCTTGCAGTTTTCCAGTTGACTGCTCAATTGTATCGCCTACAGATAGCACAGCAGTCATCAGCAAATGTAGCAATATAAGTATCTAAGAGTCTTGGTGTAGGAATATCTCTGGTATACAGAAGATACAGTAATGGTCCCAAACACTACCTTGCGGAACACCTGCCTTAATCGCTTTTAAATCGGAGTAAGCTTCTTCTTGCTTTACCCTAAAAAACCTATGAGATAGATATGATTTTAATAACATACTTGCTTGTGGAAGCAGGTTTTGAAGTTTTTTTATCAGTACAGCATGCCACACTTTATCGAATGCCTTTTCGACGTCATAAATAAACGAAGTAACAAAATTAATTGTACATTTGTGAAAACGTAGAATGAGACAAATGAGAAATGGACTAGTAGGTCATTAGATTTATTTTTTGTGCCAAACGAATAAAAGTAATTTTTCAACAAAAAAAGATACTTTCTAAACAAATGTGACAATTGTTTTCCGACACATCTAAAAGCATTTGTTTATTTTCATCTGAACAAATTTACTGTGGAAATTTACTTCTTACACCCAATATTCTATGTTTTTTTTTTTCAATTTGTAAGTTATTTTTACTAATATTATAAAGAGGTAAACATTTTTTGTTTGCAAGTAATCTCTGGAACTACTGAGTTTTACTTTCTCGCTATACTATAGTATAAAGTATAGTGATCGCAAAAAAAATCGATGTTGAGATTTTTGTGGAAATATCCGTTTTGGGGCCTCCTGAGTCCAAAAGAGTAGTTTTTACAAAATGTCTGTCTGTATGTATACAAAGCTAGAGCGAAAACTATTCGATCGATTTCAAACAAATTTGCACCAGACATGTCAAGTAGGCCTGTATAGATACATGAAAAACGGGTTTGAAAAATTTGAAAAACAACCACCTTAAAAACAACCCAAAATATCAGTTATTAATTTTTTTATAAAAAACGGCTCTAACGATTTTGATAAAATTTGGCTTATTTGTAGCCTTTAATGTAGTCTACCATATGCAAAAAACCGCATCTTTATAAAAATTCTCGTTTGGCTAGTAATAATAACTGATTTTTGGGTTTTTTTTGCCCATAAAGGGGGTTGTTTTTCAAAAAATTTCACAACTTTTTTCGAGCATCTTTATAGGCCTAATAGACGTGTTTGGTGCAAATTTGTTCGAAATCGATCGAATAGTTTTCTCTCTAGATAATAATAATATTTATTAGTTAATCTCCTACTTTAATAAATCACCTCTCCTACCCCACCTACAATTATGAAGTCACAGTGAATTTGTTTAATAATTTAAATATGTTTGTGAGAAAGTATGTGCCAGTTGTTCCTGGTACCGTTTGTTATATATAGAAAACAATTTTCCTAGTACCAGATAGCAGCGCCACCTACCGGGTCCAATTGTGAATCTAAACCATCCAGGGACCCACAGAACCACACACAAAAAATTTCATCAAAATTGGTCCAGCCGTTTAGGAGGAGTTCAGTGACATTACACACGTACAGAAGAATTATATTCATAAATATTTTTGAGAATAAGTATAATTTAATTGCAATTTTTATATTGCATATAAGTATGTACTGTATTCAAAACAAATACGGATGAGATGATACAAGAAATAAATCATGTTAATGCTTTAATCTACGCGAGCAAGTATAGTATCGATATATAACGTCAGAAAACAATCGAAACTCGTGTCTTCAATAAAAATTATGATTGTAGGTATAAAGAATAACAAGTTCAACATTCACACCGGCGATGCGCAAGTCCGACGCAAGCCTAATCAAGTTGACTCCATCGATACAAGGAATAAATTAATTAAGCAAGAAAGCGTTGACCTTGGTCGCATCCGACTTGAGTGTGGTTATTGTTTCTCATCTAACCTTGCAAATGTCTTGACACTGTTTCACGACTTTCTCACATCGTTTGACAGTTTCGTACGATTAATCTGTTCTAATGCAAGTCATAGACCTTAAATAAATAATAAAGACAAGAGAAACTCCGCAGTCCGGTGCATCACAGCGATCAATCTAAAACTAATAATAACCCAGGCGATGGTCAGTTTAACTCAAGGCTGAGTAGATTTCACTGCGGCTTGCCAGAAGATTTCTCTGTTAAACTGGAAGGCATGGTGACGAGTAGTTCTAGTTTTGGAGCACGTTTTCCCCAACTCAGGAAGGTTTTGCCCGTGGTGCAAGTTTTGTTTGATTTAAACCCCCTTCTTCCAATCAAACAACTTCACGTTCCTATTTATTTAACACGTGCAAATGTAATAGCAATGAAAGTATAGTTCAACACTAGGGTCAAAAGTGAAGCTCTTCGGTACGAAATCAAGTTTAAAGAAAATCAACGAGAATCGAAAAGCCACGTTTGGTCCTAGTGATGAACTATATTTTTAATCATACTGCAAACAATATAAAGAAAACTATTTAAAAAAAAAAGAAAATGTTAAAACTTGTTTGCCTACAAAAGTTAGCTTTCATTTTGTTCCTGCTATTATAAACAAACAGCTGTGCACAAGTTTGGAGGTATTACATTTGTTTATGTTAGCAGTACACTGACTATAACTCTAACCTATAACGATTGCCAGATCGAATACTTCGAACTATCGATTGTATCTCACAAATAATGTTTTTCGTTAGTTTTATTAACCATTATTGTTGTTTGTTGGAACGAAGTTTCTTAACGCGGGTTGCGGTTGGAGTTGACAAATAAAAAATATAAAGTACGAATGTTTCCGAAGTTAAACAATAGGTATCTCTTCAATAAACGAATATATTGATGATAAAAGGTTGTTTTTATATAAAGTTTATAACCTCAAAGCAAATTTTATAACGTATAGAAGCCTATATAACGTATAGTTATAGAAGCCTACATCAGTTGTATAACTAATATTTATGAAAATCAACTTCACAAGAAATTTTAGTGATTGAAGTTGTAAACATAACCCCAAAATAAAAATCTACGCTGGGTTTTGTTTAAGAATTACAGATGATGGGCGAAATCAGCTGTTATAACTAATTCTTATGCTGTGTTAATTTGATTGCTATGGCAATAAATGTAAATGTATTAAATATTCCCTTTCCACGCTCTGACTTGTGTTTGCGTGACGCGAGATTTCGGAAACATAGTCAAGCGAAAGTGCCCAACGGGCCAATAGAAGTTATCACATCAAAAAGCGTTATCAAATTGGTTGCTATGGCAAATGAATGTGAATGCACTCAAGAAACATGTGTTTTGGTTCATCAGTTTAAATTAAGAGACGATCGGTTCCGTCCGGCGTAGTTCAGTTATTATCGTCAAGCGCTGAAATACATAGAAAGTCATTTTAAGTCTAGGCCTAACCTAAAATTATTGTATGTATGATGCCGTTAAAACAGGTAAAATAAATTAAACATACAAACAATTATTTTAGGTTAGACATAGACTGATGAACCAACATTTTATGTTTATTGAATGTATTTACAATGAACGGATATTTAACTGTGTTTAACATCTTAGCTTTGATAATATTAAACGTATGGAAACAGCAAATATTTGTATAAATAACAATCTAATAATAAACGGCAATTAAAAGATTAAAATTATATGTGAGTATGTTGCCGTTAAGGCTGGTTAAAGGATTGAAGAAAAGGCGTGATGAACTTCGTTTCTGACGGGAGTCCCACGACCGCACACATTTACTTGTTTTGCATAAATGTGAAGAAAGGTTAGAAATAATAGCGTATAAAGGTGAATAAGCACTGTGACGCTTTGGGCGAAAGGGATCGAAAGAAAAGAAATGAAAGAGACAATTTAGCCTCTTACACAGAAAGAAAGTCTTGATAAACAATATAACTCCGACACTGGAAAGTTGAAAGCAGGAGTAGAAAAGGACGACAATCGGCTACCTGACTCCATAACGTATTGTGGTCAATGGAAAAGTACGGTTTATTTTATAATAACAAAGATGGAAGCTAATAGAAATTTCATAAAAATACAACCCAAAATATTATGAGGTTGCTCATATCGTGAATATACAGGATGTTCCCGAACTCTCTGGTCCCCTTTTGTGGATTTGTTCCTGGGATCGAGAGAAACATAAGTATTTCACAGTAGCCTATAAGCAAGGGTATGTGTTTTTAAACGCTCCTTTATATCTAGAGAAATTTTGATCGATTGAATTCAAACTTGGCATGCAGTTTAACCTAAAACTGATCTATTTTGTGAAAAAAATCAATTTTAAATTCTCAAGCTGTCGCCATTTTGAAACGCTTGATTTAATATAATCTTTTATTTCGAAAATTTCAAATTGATAATTACTTCGTTTTTTTTTATTTAAGGATTAAAAGTGGTTTGATGAATAATTTAAAATATGTATTACTTTATTTGTTTGTAATAACAGCTTAAATTCCCACCATATTGTTGTGTTTAATGGTTTGGTATAGTATGCCGGGTTGAACAAACCAATTATTACACATAACTCAACACTATTATCCTTCATCCGATTGTTTTTACAGTTACACCACCCGATAGAGAGTTAAAAGGGCTACAGAAAATATGTCTTTACATTTGTTTCTTAAATGTACGGTTTTTGGGTAATTCAAATTTGAAATTTTCAATCAGCCGCCATTTTGAAACGTATGAAAGAATATAATCGTTTATTTTTCTTAAAATAGATTATTTCTAGGTATAACCTCGTGGCAAGTTTGAACTCAATCGGTCACACCGACCTCTAGATATGAATTATTTCGAGAAAAAAAACTCGTACAGACAGTCGGATGATGGATACCGATACCAAAGATCAAATCTGAAATATTGATTTCGCTTTGGTCTCAGTAAAATCCCACACGAGGTTTTCAACCGACTACTTTTATGGGGGTTACGTTTTGATTGATTTTGGAGGAATCAGACGGGCCATAAGAGTCGTGTAAAGAACAAGATGTGCAGAAAAATCTCCTAGGTTTATTTTGATAGATAAAACCTTAAACAATTTACTAGTACAAACATCTCAAAAATTTTTACTTACGTTCAGAAAACGTGCTTCCGATTGCTGGAATTTTTTGTTAACGAACTCGTCCGAGCGACTTAAGGCTCGGCTCTCTACAATCAAAACGGCGAAGTTGGGTACCAATTTCAATGTTAAATAACCAAAACATACCGTCACTATTAAGCATATTTTTGTGTTGTTTTTGTCAAAAAACTAAAGCTGTATTTTTATTCTTAAAGTAAAATAGATTGTGGGTGTTGATTGCAAAGGTTTTTTTCAATATCTCTTTTTGCAACTGAGTAAAAAAATAATAAAGTTTACTATTTTTTACTATTTATATCATACGTTTATGAAAACAATAACACGGTTTTTGAAAATGTATTCGGCAATCAACATCCGCATATGACAGTACTTCAAAATGAAACCAAATTTTTAAATTTATTCCACGAATTAACGGGAAAAAATGACTTATTCTGTAGCATTGCTCTTATGGGAATCAGATTCAATATGGCGGACAGGGAAGCGCCCCCTTAAGGATAAATCTAATTATATCCCTCCGATGATGGTGACTTGGTTACTGAAATGTACATGAGGGAACTAGAATAGCTATATTAATAAATGTGTTTCAGTTTATTTGTGTAGTTTATTCACCGAACTTGTGGTTGGGGCTTCAGTGTTTCTTATTAACCAACGTGTACAGTAAATTTGGACCAAATCGTACGTAAAGTGTGGCCGTTAGATTGCGAACACATAAATATACAATTTTTAATGACATTCCAAAATGGGTTCTGGGGAACGTGGTCAGTGCTCATTGACCACTACCGACCTTAGGTATCACCATAAGAGTCTGCAGTGACTCTTTCGTATAAAAATTCGCTAATTAGCTAACTAGTAATAAACTATACAGAACATTCATAGAGTCCTTTAACCCCCTCATTGTTTTTGTCACTGAAAATAAGTTTAAAAAACTTTGTACATATCTTGTGTTGCATAACAGGACAAGTTATTTGACATTTCTAAACCTCTATAATTTTGGGTGGCTTAGGCGTAAGGGGGATAACAATTTCAAATATAAAAGTAAGTCATGTGACGCGCCGTTGAAAAGATTATTAAAAGAGAAACACAATGGCGCAAACTAGAGCTTAATGTCTTGCTTCGTTTCAAAGTAATGAACAATCAAAGTTCTGGAAAATAACATACAACCTACTTATTCAGAATATTAATAAATTAATAACCTGCTTTGATGTTATGATAACAATATCATTTTCCAGAACTTTGATTGTCCATTACTTTGAAACGAAGCACGGTACGATACTAAGCTCTAGTTTGCGCCATTCTGTTTCTCTTTTAGTGACCTTTTCAATGGTGTGTTACATGACCTACCTTTTTTACTTTATATTTTAAATTGCTTACCCCCCTACACCCCTCAAGCCCCCAAAATCATAAATCATTTGTCCTGTTATGCAACACAAGATATATACAAAGTTTTCTTAACTTATTTTCATTAACAAAAATAATAAAGGGGGTTAAAGGGATTTTATGAACACCCTGTATTAACAAAAATAAAGGAAAATTAGAACGATAAAATATCACAACAGAAAATTTAGATTCTGTGTTCGTCAACGGATTTCAGTGTTCATTACCGTTAAATGAGTTGAGGAACCTTAGCGAAACTAACTATTAGACCAGATCTCGAATTAATAAACTTTAATACTTAAAACATTTCAGAAAGAGTTAAGGATTTAGTCAATCACAAAAAGTACCCGACAATACAAACTATATGTTTATATTAAACTAAAGGAAACCCCTGCATGCCCCATTGGAACCATATATACACATAATCATGTTATGTTTTCTTTATAATAAAGGGGTAGGATTAATAATAACCCCAAAGCTAAGATGGTACATAATGTTAAATGTTCAAATCAAATTATTTCGAATACTTTATAAGAGCAGTAATAATAAAGGTTTAAAAGAACCAGCAAGGCTCAAGTCAACACTACAACTTAACCTAAAAGTTATATATAAATACATATACATTTTAATGACACCCTAAAATATGTTGCGGGGACTATGACCGGTGCTCGTTTACTACTCCCGACCTTAGGCCTTAATATAAGGGTCACTGCAATAGCTCATCTTTTCTATAGAAATTCGCTAATGATGAACGTACAGTACCAGTTAAAGTATTATCAAAATCTGATAGGTAAGTTTGAATGAAATCGTAATAAATAAAAACTGACGAACAAATCATCTTTCTATCTATAGTTTATATATGCTGCTGCAGTGTCTCGTGTGAAAGTATATTAAAAATACCTGCGTGCTCCACACGCCAACCCCGTTGGAACCTTCTATAGACATATGTTATGTTTTATTTATAATAAAGGTGTAGGATTAATAATAACCCCAAAATTAACATGGTAAATAATGTTAAAATCAAATTATCTTGTATTTTTAATAACAGCAGTTATAATAAAGGTTAAAAGAACCAGCAAGGCTCTGGTGTACACTTTAATAAAAACCTAACCTAAAAGTTAAAAATACAAATAATTGCTTCAAAATTTGAAATCAGGTGTTAATAGAAATATTAGAGCAAACTTTTGTTTTATCTGTTATTTTATTCAATTGGTTGCTATGGTAATTTATCAGCCTATGCCTATGGTAATAAATGTAAATACATATTATGTTGGTTTATCATTCTAGGCCTAACCTAAGATTGTTTTCCGACTAAATTTACAAATTATATTGAAATCAAAAATGTTTTTATCAAAATGAATTATAGCTTATGTTACTGAGGGGTAGTGAAACTTTTATATAATAAAACTATTTTTTCAATCGGTTCAGTAATTCCAGAGATTACCCGCTACATACAAACAAACAAATGTTAATCCTTTATAATGTTAGCATAGACAAAGCTAATTGCTTTTAGTTTGTAATAAGTATTAAAACCTTCTACAATTGCAATCCCTTTTAATTTAACCGACTTTCTAAGTCAGTGCTGCCAGCGAACCCGTGTCTGTAGCAAATTGAATTTTCCCCGCACAATCAGTATTTACCTTCTGCGGTACATAAACAGCTCTTAATTCCAATAGAGTTTTAATTGAATCACCAGTCACGTGTTTTGGCTCGAACTGTTTAATTAATTTACCAACATCGGCCTTGCAGTTATTTAATAACCACCTTGTAGTAATCCACTGTAAGAAGGTCGCCCGTTCGATCGTAAATTTATTAAATAATACAGGTCGTATTATTTTCTCCAGAATAAACCATGAAGAAGTATTTGGGAAGACAAAATCTATATAAATAAAATTGAAGTGTCTGATTATGATTTCAAAATGTAAGCATTTTTCTAAGATCATATGGTTATTAACACATTACCAAAACCTAAACACACAGTTATACATTTGTTGTCCGTCTATCTGTCTGCTGTCTGTTTGGCCCCGCTAATTTCCTGAATGGCTGAACTGATTTTGACGAAACTTTCGATAACACGTAGAGGACTTTTCAGAGAATATTTTAGGTACTTTTATTCAGAAAATATTTAGGGTTTCTATTTCAAAATCGAAAAAAATTAAAAATTAGAGGTTTCTTGATTATTAAAATTCCTGTAAAAAAATATAAAAACTTTTAACATAAGCTGAAGCAGCTTGAGAACTTGTTTTACAATAACGGGAGCGTAGCTCAGATGGTAGAGCATGTGAGAGGTACCGGGATCGATGCCCGGCGCCACCAGTATTTATTTCCCCATTTTTATGTTATTAACTCATCAACACAAAATTTTATTGATCTATGATTTTTTACAAGATATTCTATGATAGTTTTAATTAATTATTATATTTGTATAACCTCACACCTTGACTAATCCTTAATCTGCTTTCAAATCATAATAAATTTAATATTGTAATCACATTCTGCCAGTACTTTATATACGAATAAATTAATTAATTACACAGCCTTATTAAGTTTAATTATTTTGTCAAAAAAATGTTAATAACATTGTAATGTTCATTACATATTTAAATGAGTTATTATTAGCATTTTCTCCACGTTTTTAGATGATTCTTTCGAAAAAAAATAAAACTAAGTTATAATTTAGTACCTAGGCGACCGAGCATTACTCGGTATTTTTTTATTGTTTTGTTTTAGGTAAATGTGTGTATATACAAATCGCATACTGAAAAATATGAATATTTTTCGAACTTATGTACATATGAACTGTTAGTTACATATGATGCTTGTTTTAGTTTTATAATATTATTTTATTGATTTATTAGTTATTTTACAGTAACATTGCAAAATGAATTTGTAATTATTTTTATTTTACTCTTAGTTCACTGTTATACTGATTCTAATTTAGTTTCTTTGTGTTTTGCAAACGTTTGAAATCTCTACTAGAATTAGTGTAATTATATATGTTGTTGTGATCGTGCTAATTCAAATAAAATGCCAATAACAATTTTTAAGAAGTCAAGTTTATGATTTTGTAATCTACTGACCGTAAAACCTCTTAGAGTTGTCACAATTGTACCGTGTTTGGACTCAATTTGCGAGGAATAATATTTAGAGTTCAGTAATTAGAGTAAAAATTAAGTAAAGTTAACGGTTAGAAAAATGTGATTTTGTAGCACTGGGGCTAGTTGGTGATTCATAGGAGAACCATTAAGCAGGTAGACCGTCTGAGTGTGTCTGCGTGTGCGAGCGAGGGTCAATTTTATTACTTAGAGCGCATGGACGTTTGTACAGACTATAGTACATAAATAAAAACCGTTAAAAGTAGCCATGCGCGTGTTAAAAATGCACACAAATAGTTACGTAATTATATAAAATCGTTAATTATGTCCTAAGTTTACATTTCTACTTTTTGAATAATCCATATACAGTGTCCAGCTTCGACTGTCCGAAACTTTACGGGGTTATTTGTCAGCTAAAAACAAGCAAATAATACAATACAACGTGTGTCCTATCTCGACCTGTTTTCTGTCTGTCCGTCTATATGTGATTTCTACAAATACCTTAATATCTTAGAAACTTTTTAAGATATAATCCTGACACTGGGTATAAATATTCATCTAAAAAGGGGACATTTTATAAAAAAAAATTGTTTTTCTGCTACAATCCGTTTCAAAATGGCGGCAATTGATCATTTTCAATGTTAAATATCTAAAAAATTATACATTTTACAAAAAAAAAAATGTAAAGACAAAAAATTTCTAGACTGTTTCGATAAAAATCCAACGATATATGGTTTGTAATAATTGAGTCATAAATAATGAAGAAGATAACTAAAAACTTAGTGGTCGAATGTAGAGTTTTTATTGCTATTTCATTAATATGACCACCTTCAGCACCAGAATAGCACCCGAGATATAACGGATACAACATAAACAACTCAACATTATCCAATAAATTTTAAAACAAAATAAATGTCTTCTTCCACTACAGTCCAATCTGTATAAAACAGAAGTGACGTTTCTTCATCCACAGACACTGGTTCTGGGCGTATCGATCAGTTTGCAAATAAATGTGTTTTATTGTATCTTTATTACCTAACAAACCTAAATGGCGCAAGATTTTCTAGTTAAGGAGCCAATATGTCATCGTGTTTTACGACATCTAACATACTTTAAATTAGACAGTCTGCATGTGTCCGATGTTAGAAGAACTAATTATGTTTAGCCTAACTTGAATAGGTATACTACTGCGACATTGGGCTTCTCCAATATATATTTGCTGTTCTAGCAGTCCACGTGTCAAACCACTAGACAGCGGGCAATAAAATAAGAGATTATGACCTCCTAAAACACGTTTTGAGTAGTCGTTTGACAGTTGATGTTGGCGAACTTGGTTTTTTCTCCTTGAAAATTTAACGAAAAAGTGGTTTTTTGAAATTTCAATTGTAAGCAAACGTTATTGGATTTCATAAAAACCTGGTGAAAACATTGAGTTTGTCTCTTTAATGGTTTGTTTTATAGTATCTGGGTAAATAAATCTGATCCAATTATGTTTTGAAACGAAAGTTTTGAAACCAAGTTTCCTTTGGTTAGGTGAGGTTGGGTTGGGTTAGATTGGGTAGGGTAAGGTTATGTTAGCAAACATTGAAACTATAAATTCATTATTCACACCTCCTCTAAAATATAATTCAAAGCGACTTTTGTATATACTTTCCCAGAAAGGCCTAATCCATGGTATACGGAATAATATAGTTGGTCATCTATCTATAAATATAAAATATAAAATTGAAGTTTATGTCTGTGATTTCAAAGTGTATAAGTTTTTTTCTACCCTCATATGGTTATTTATTTCTTTGCCTTTCTATACATTTAGTACAATAGACATTGTCAAAACCTCATGTTTGTAAACATTAATAATCTCTACTCATAAACATGCATACACTATTACACATAATAAAAATAGGTTTAAAATGTATCATATCATTCTTAAGTGTATAAAATTCCTGTAATGAATAAAAGGGTTTCTTGACAAGCCAAGCATAATACCTTCTCAAACATTTTTTACTTGGGGTAGCATCAAGGTTATTTTGATCTTGTATACTTTTAAACCCACTGACAAATGACAGTTTGATGATTTATACAGCCTATAGTATCTCAAGTTTATTTCCCCTCTATTTCTTGTATTGTATTTATGAATTTCATTTCTCTTGGGCAGTTCATCACGTTTACTTATTGTATACCTAACCACTTCATACATGTACAGATTGACTACTGTGAGAATAATTAAACTAACAAAAAGAGGCTTGCAATGTATTCCCCTATGAGACTTAGTCATAGCTCTTACAGCTTTCTTTTGTACTATCAGTAGGCCTACACCTTTTATTCTGCAGATTTCCCCCCACAATACAATCCCAAATGACATAATTGACTGAAAAAATGCAAAATAAACATTCCTCAAATACCCTTCTCCAATACCCTCATATAGCCTACTCAACAAGAAGACAATTTTTGAAACCATTATTATTCACCAATTATTCAATTTAGCCATTTTTGAAGCCAATTATTCACCATTAACAAAACCTAAGCACACATTTATATTTTTTCCTTTCTGTTTATTTGTCCGAGCTAATCTTCGGAAGGGCTGAACCGAGTTTGGCGAAACTTTCATTAACATGTAGAAGAGTTTTCGTAGAATATTTTAGGCTATTTTTTATTCAGAAAGTATTCAAATTCCTTTCACAAAATTAAAAAATATAAAAATTATGGACAAAATTATTGATTTTGTGGACAAATGTTGGGGATATTGCGAGTCTATATCGATCTATATTGATAAAGTGCCTATTGATAATGTTGAGGACATCTTCGGTTGCTTAATATAATTTATTGAATTAAGGGAAGAAGGCAGTGTTATTTATATAACGGGGAGGAGGATTACTCTGGGTAGAACCAAGTTATAAACAGTTTAAAATAACTTTTTAAGTTACGAGGATAGGTTAGGACAGTCTCTTGATCTTATTTTTGTTGCAATTTATTGAAGGAAAACCCAAAAACTGGCTTTGCCAACGGGATTGCCTAATTTCCTGTCTTTGTATCTGGTTGGCATTTCATATAAAGTATTATATGAAACCACCCAACTTATATCCAAATGCTTCTATCGTAATAAATTATCACTTCCGTAAAAATAACACAATATACAATAATATGTTTGCATTGGCATCATCGTATATCACTGACAAGCGAAGCGAGTGGGGGCAGAGCCCCTAGTGTTTAATATGTTTCTGTTAAATCTTAATAACCTAAACACATTTCAAGTTGATATTGCGGAATAGACGTTCTGTTTACAAAACAACAGCAGTTTAACAAGGTTATTAAAATTACTAATTGGGAAACAGTAAAGTTGTATAACAAGAAACAGCAAGACACGCAACGTACAATACAAGGAGAAAGATTGAACTTGCAGTGACAAGGTTGAGTGGAGAGGCTATATTTATCCCAAGGCCGTTCGCTCAGCTGATTGCTTGTGTTATAAATACCTCCTATTTAAATGGCACTTCAGTTTCATGACAATTATATTTCACGACAACAATATAACTGAATGCAGAGGAAGTATTACTGTTTTACAAAATCGTGTGACCGTTGTTTTTTTTCACAAGAATTAATCTCTCTCATTGGCCATTAAATTTAGACATAAACATCTCCAATCTTCATAAAAGTTTACAGTAACTGGATTTTCTATTCGTTACAGTTTTTATAAAAATGATAAAACTGCTCATCTTGCCAGTTTACGGGATAATCGAGGTTAAAGGTTGCGAAAAATGCGTTTTTGAAAACACTTCGATTCCTTCGGGGGTTGATGAAAGTTTTATATGTCCCATTTTTTTAAAGGATAATTATGTCCGACTGTGTGCCTTTTTGTAATTTGAGTAGTTTACTTACTTTACAGATTGTGGATTGGCGAGTTTTTAAACTCGTTCCATCTTTAGATTATCACTCTGTTGAGGTCGTTAATACAATAAAATATAAAAAGATGCGTAAGCAGCACTGCCGCATTACTATAGCGGAACTTTCTTATCAGGGAATAACTAGTATTAAATACTGGGTGTTTCCTATGAATTTTGTTCTTTGTTCCTGGAACTGCACCTAAAATACCTTTGCACAGGATCATAGTAAATTTAATTGTCTTTCGAATGATATAACTCACAAATTATACTCGGCCTTATGAGTGGTAGAAATTACGCAACTATCAGTACATAATGTAAGATAGAGATCGAAACAGACACGCATTATCCACAATATTTGTCCTCTAAATTCCTAATTTTGTCCATACTTTTTACATTTTTTAATAACGAATTTTGAATATTTTCGGAATAAAAAGTAGCCTAAAATATTCTCTGAAAAGTCCTCTCGATGTAATAAAAGTTTTGTCAAAATCGGTCCAGCCATTCCGGAGATTAACCCGGCCAAACAAACCAACAGGCAACACATTTATAAAAGTGTGTTTAGGTTTGGTAATGTGTGAATAACCATATGAGTTTAGAAAAAGCTTATATTTTGAAATCACAAACCGACACTCCAATTTCATTACATGTGTAGATAGATATAGAAGTATAGATTAATTTTAATATTAATTTTAAAAATTCTTAATTTAATTCCTTTGCCATAACCTACTAACCCAAACTTATCTGCAATGGCAATGCCATTAGCTTATGATACCACAAATCATAAAACATAAAAGATCATGTAGAATGTAAGTGACAATTATTTAATTTTAAAGGTAGTTATTTCATTTCATCCCTTTAACTTAAATAATGAAATTTCAAATAGTTTTTTTATATTCCTTAAAAAATAATATTACATAATTTTAGT
>JAGFPH010000005.1:365617-379054 GCA_018207615.1 Philaenus spumarius
TGTTGATTGTCTACGTCACTCGGACGAGTTCGTTCAAAAACATCCAACAACCGGAAGAAAATGTTTTGACTGGAAGTAGCTATTTTTTGCGATTTTCCTACGAGAATAAATGTTCTTTAGAGTTTTTCCTACAAATATAAATAATATAAATGTAGGGTGTTATTCTGCACATTTTGTTTTTTACGCGACCTTATAGCTCACTCGGTTCCCCCAAAATCGATCAAAACGTGAAATACCGTATAAGTACGCGGAACAAAGCAATGTGGTGGATTTTACCGTGGGGTTGGCGTTGTGCATTTTACCGCAATACATTGTGTATTGAAAATACTCCCAATATGCGGAATGGCGTGCGAAGCACGCAATGCACTCTGTATTGAAGATACTCCCAATACGTGGGTAGGCGTGCGAAGCACGCAATGCTTTGTGTTTTAAAGATAATCAGAATATACGAAATGGCGTGTTTATTGAAGATAATTCGAGTATGCGGAATGACGTGCGAAGCACGCAATGCTTTGTGTATTGAAGATACTCCCAATATGCGGAATGGCGTGCGAACCATTTTGCAGCTATTCAGCACCGTCTGATAGACCTATTTCCCAAATTGTTGGTTTAAACCTTAAAACATAGGCCTATAAACTTAATTTTGGAAATTCGCTCAACTCACGTCAGCGGTTCAGCTGCGTGGTGGAATTATTTTAAAATTTATTTTTTACTTTTTATATTTTAGGCTATATATGTTTTCTTTTTTTGTTTATTACTATTAATAATTTCGTTGCTGTTTAGTTTGCTTTGCTTGTACAGTTTTAAATCCGCCACTAAACAACTATGATATGTTTTAGCCATAAACAATGTGCTAATGATATGATTTAATATTTTGTCGCATTAGTGAACCAAAACTGTTGAACATTCTCATTTTAGAGGAAAGACAAACACATTTGTTCCTTTTCTGGAAATTATTCTAATATTTCCCTCTATTAACTAAATTGTATCCTGTAATGGCGAAGAACGCTTCGCGCTTTCTTTAAAATATGTAGCACATTATGACCGCGATATTTAAATTGACATGACAGAAAGCTTGACATTATTTGTACAAAGTGGCGGAAGATGAGCATCTCTCTGCATTATCAATCATCAGATCCCTCAAAGATCAGATAGTTTACTTCCCCGTTGCGGGTTTGTTTGTAAACATCCAAGAAGTGTTTTCAACATTGTTATCTTTCTTCTCTTGACTCTTTAATACGTAATTCCTCACAGAGTATCCTTATGGAGCTGGATAGTGTTCTTGTTCCGGAAAACGTTAATTTGTATAAAGGCTTTACCACATCTTGAAAATTCAAGAGGTGTCAGAGTGATTCATATATTTGTGATTATAGTTAATATTACTAGATATGATTAAATGTACGAACTATGTTCAAGTATAAATATAAAAGTTTACATTCGTCTCACTTTAAATACAGTATAGTTTTAAAAACTAAAAAAAACAAGCTTTAATAGCAAACCGAACTAAAAAGAAGAACATCATTTTTAAGTATAAAGATATTGTTCCACATCGATATAAAGTCCAGTAATTCTTTATAATTAAATAATCTATACTAATATTATAAAGAGGTAAAGTTTTTTTTTTATGTAGGGGAAAATCTCTGGAACTACTGCATCGATTGAAAAAAATAGTTTTATTAATAAAAAGCTACACTATCCCTGAGTAACATAGGCTATAATTCATTTCGATAAAAACCTTTTTTAAATTCTTAGGTTAGGCATAGACTGATAAACCAACATAATATGTATTTCCATTTATTACCATAGCAACCACTTGAAGAAAATAACAGATAATATAGCTGTTTGCTCCAATATTTCCATTAACAGCTGATTTCAAAATTTGAAGCAATTATTTTTGTATTTCTAGCTTTTAGGTTAGGGTTTTAAAGTGTAGACCTGAGCCTTGCTGGTTCTTTTAACCATTATTACAACTGCTGTTATAAAATATAAGAAATAATTTGATTTGAACATTTAACATTATTTACCATCTTAGTGTTGAGGTTATTATTAATACTGCACCTTTATTATAAATAAAATATAACATATGATTTTAGAAAGTTCTGTTGGGGGTTGGCTGCGGAGCACGTAGGGGTCTCCCCTAGTATGTAATAAGTTTAAATTAAAATTGAGTAATTAAAAAAATAAATAATTTTATGGTAAAAAACGTGGTGTGTTTGACACCAAATGCTACAAATATTTCATTGCTAGATATTTATAAAAGAAGAGTTATTATAAAAATATAGTAAAAAGCACCCCACGCTTTTTTCAATATAACTGATTATGTTGTTAATTATTAAATTCTTATTTAAAAACTTATTACAAATTGTTTAGTTATTACGAATTACTGGACTTTATATCGATTTAGAACAAACTCTTCATATTTAAAAGTAATTTTCTACTTTTTAGTTCCGTTTGCGTTTGAAAGGTGTTTTCTTGGTTTTTTAAACTATAATTTATTTTGTAAGTTTTAGTCTCAAAACGGAATCAAAAGTAATTGTAATCAACAGAATCGATTTTTTTGTATCGTAAGTGTAACAATAGATTTAAAATTGTGTATGTAACATTTAGTGAGTATGTAAATTATTGTAGTATTGTCATCGGTCCTCGACACGTGCGTATATTTTCAAGTTATTCAGACGTCTTTAAGTTGGCGAAAATAACGTTGAAAGATTCCGTTACAAACAGGTCAAGCTTAGCATAAAGCGTGTAAAAAACGAATAATGCTTTTTCGTATTAATCTGTTACAGTCGAAATGTCCGAAAAGTATAAAACGGAAAACTGAATTTCGACTCAATTATGACTATATTTTATTATATTCTAACAGCATGTATTTTAACAATATAAGAACGTTTTACTATAAGTTTAGCGAACGGAATTTTGGTAAAACAGACATTATACAACTTTATAGCATTAAGGTAAAAATATTATCTTTTAATTGCTTTTTATTACTTTCTCACTATACTATAGTATAGAGAAAGTATAGTGTTCGCAAAAAAAAAGTAATGTGTGGTTTTCCATATTACTTAACAGGCTCTTAATGTAATTAATAATTTATTTAATTATAACGATTTTAGAGAGTGGAAAATTTTGATTTTGTAAGGTTTAGGTTTATTTGTTTTTTACATTCTCGGGACGCTTGAGAAATGTTGTCTTATACTTTCACAATAAATTTATATTAGTCATTGTTGAAACACATGCAAGTGTAGAAAAATAAAAACAAAATTTCCATCATTAGTATTCTTAAATTATAATACTTTTTTAAATAGTTTTTGAAAACACAAAATGTACAAACCCTCACTGACATTAGTATACAGTGTTTAATGTAAATAGCCTACCTAGTTTTCTTTACAAGATATATTTTTTATAATTACCTATACCATCGTTTAAAGATAATAATAATAATAATAATAATAATAATAATAATAATGCAATAATAATGAACAACAAATTTAATATGATTTATTTACTATTTTATATATTTCGTAATTGATAGTATTTGTTAAAATTTATTAAACTGGAATATAAAAAAAAACATCTTTGAGTTTTAACCTATTCTGCCACAATACTAGCGATGTTGGGGATATTGCGTGTCTCTTTTGATCTCTAACTTACATGATGTACATGTCATAGCTACCCCCAACACCAACTTATATCCAAGTGCCTTTGTCCTAATCAATCATAATTTCTGAAAAAATTCCTATCAAAAAGTTGAAAGAATATAAAAATTATAAACGAAATTAGGAATTTTGTGGACAAATGTTGTTGATAGTGCGTATATAATTAGCTCTTCTTCCCCACCTAAACGTTCCACAATGAACACGTCTTCTCGTCGGTGGTCTACTTCTTTTGCTGGCCCATTCCTTGCTCGTTTACCAGTTTTGCGGTTCCATGTTGTCTAGACGCCGTTATATTTGGGAAATCATACGATTCTCGTGCTTTTTGTAGTTTTCTGTACCTATTTTCTTAAGTCGTAACGCTCGTCTCGTTCCATGATTGGTTAAAAATATTATCTTTTTAGCGAATTTCCATAGGAAAAATGAGCTATTGCAGTGACCCTTATGGTAAGACCTAAGAGTTCACGTTTAGGTCGGCCCGACATTAGGCCTATTTAAGCAAACGCTCTGTTATTTGTATTATTTGTGTTATAACGACCCAGGAATGGTGAATTTTTTAAAGTGTTTTACGTGTGTTTTTTAAATGTGTTTAATAAGTGTGTAATGTGGATATTGTGAGATAAGAATTCTTTGACAATGACATTTGTGGTGTCGAAACCGCGGTCAGACGTGTTCTGAACCAAAAACGGACTGTTTGAAGGTTAGTAAAATAATAGATATTATTATTATTTAACAGTCCAGGAAGTAGGACAATAAAAACATGAATAAATGTAGGATGTTATTCTGCACATTTTGTTTTTTTAGGCGACCTTATAGCCCGCCCGCTTGTTTCCCCCAAAATCGATCAAAACGTAAAATACCATAAAAGTACCCGGTTCAAAGCCATGTGGTGGATTCTACCGTGGGGTTGGAGTGCGAAGCACGCAATGCATTGTGTATTGAAGATACTCCCAACATGGGGGTTGGCGTGCGAAGCACGCAATGAATTGTGTATTGAAAATACTCTCAATACGTGGAATGGCTTGTTAAGCACGCAATGCATTGTGTATTGAAAATACTCCCAATAATATGAGGAATGCCGCGCGAAGCATTTTGCAGCTATTCAGCACCGTCGTGAATAGATCTATTTCCCAAATTGTTGGTTGAAACCCTAAAACATAGGCCTATAAACTTAATTTTGGAAATTTACTCAACTCTCGTCAGCGGTTCAGCTGCGTGGTCGAATTATTTTAAATTAAAATGTTTAATCAAATATAATTCGGTAGGATTAAAAACAACAGACCAACAAAATCTTAATGTAAACTAACAAGAATTATTGCCATTTTTTTGGACGAAGTCGGGCGTTGCGGCGCCATTTTACATCATCGCATTTATTTTCAGTGATTAAATTCTAATATTCTTGAAATGAAATAATAGAGCAACAATTATTCGTTTATAAATAACAAATTATTTATTTGTCCCAAAAGATTTAAAAGGAACCAACTTAATTCAAATTAATAAAGAAAACAAATTATAAAATAAATATTCAAATCATAAGATATTATGAAAGACTTCAAATGGATTATATGTCTATAATTAATTAGCTAATTAAATTGAAAAGCTTTTACAATATCAAGGAAACAAGAAAATATCCCATAGCTACTATTTCTTATATAATTGATCTTTGAATTATATTATTTATGAATTCTATATAAACTTTCGGTAAAACTTAAGAAAATTAAAAAATGAGCTCGTGTACATTTAATATTTACTAAATTCTACCTCGGGGTTCGGTTTGCGTACCGGCTAATCCAAATTTTAAAATAATTCATCAAATACGTCTATATACAACACATTAAATATACATTTACAATACTAACATAAAAAGAAAATCTATATACAAGTTCATCAAATAAAAGAAATTGTTTACTCATTAATCTAGTCAAGTAACACTTGGAACTAAGTTATTGGATTTTAAAGTAAACACTTTAAAATCTAAAACGAAAAATGTAACTTCTTTTATAACACAAGATAAAGTACAAGAGAAATACAACGGTTAGGTCTACCCAAATTAGAGTTTCTTTTTGCAACTTATATGTTTTTATACCATCAATACTAATATTATAAAGAGGTAATGTTTGTTTGTTTTTCTTTCTTTGTTTTTTTTTTATGTAGGGTGTAATCTCTGGAACTACAGAACCGATAGAAAAAATATTTTTGCTAATAAAAAGCTACACTATCCCTGAGTAACCTAGGCTATAATTCATTTCGATAAAACCTTTTTTATTTCAATACTAGTGGACCCGGCAATGCTTCGCTATTGCTTTATTTAATTTTAAGGGTAGTTATCAAATTTCATTCTTTTGACTTAAGTTATTGAATTGCAAATGGTGTTTATGTCAACAATTTATATAAACAATTTATATAAACAATATTTTAAACAGCATATATGTAAGTAAATAGATATGTAACAACCGATGTTTGAATTGAATTATAATACAGTAAGCATTTTTCGTTGATTTTTGTTTGTGTTGTTTGGCAATCTAACCTAAAAAAGCTGTTTTGGTTTTTGAAGAATAATAACCCGATTATAAATTAGAGAAATTGGTTGCAAATAAAAGTGTTTTGGTTCATTGTAGGCCTAACCTAAAATTATGTTCAGTTTTTGATCCGTAACAGTTGTTTTATTTATAATAGTATGTAACAACCGATGTTTAAATTGAATTATAATATAGTAGGCCTAGCATGTTTTATTGATTTTTGTTTGTGTTTGCTTTTAATTTGTCAATCTAATCTAAAAAGCTATTGGTTTTGAAGAATAATAAACTGATTATAAATTTGCTAAAGTTGCTATAGTAATGAATGTAAACAAACATGTGTTACTAAGCGTTTTATACGAACAGCTGTTTTTGAGCGCTATGGTCTTGAGTCCATACAAAAGAGGCTGTTTAGTTTTTTCCAAATTTGAAACTTTTTCGGGAAACTTTTCAAATTTTTCTTTATATAAAAACCTAGTTCGGACTATTACGAACATTTTAAAACAAAAAATTGTCAAATTGGTCTAGCAGTTCTCAATTGAAGCGATTTCAAAGAAACAGCAATTCATTTTTATTATATAGATGTGTAAATTGAGTCGGAAAAAATTCTTAGGTTAGGCCTAGAATGATAAACCAACACATGTATTTACATTTATTACCATAGCAACCAACTGAATAAAATGACAGATAATATAGCAGTTTGCTATATTTAGTTTAGCGAACCGAAGTTTGGTAAAACAGACATTATACAACTTTGTAGTTTTAAGGTAAAAATATTATCTTTTAATAGCTTTGTATTTCATATTGATAGATCAAATGATTAATATTATAGTGAAGAAATTAATAATCCAATATGTTTATATGTTATACGAAGATGTACGAATGTTTCCGAAGTTAAACGAATAGGTATATCTTCTTTAAAATTGTATTAAAGAATATATTGATGATAAAAGGTTGTATTTATATACAGTTTATAAATAGCATACATTAGTTCTAAAACAAATTTAAGAAAAATCAACTTCACAAGACGTTATATAATTGATTGAAGTTGTAAACATAACCCCAAAGTAAAATCTACGTTTTTATTACAGATGATGGGTGAAATCAGCGGTTATATTTTATATAGTTACGTACGTACACTCGCTTTTATAGGAGTTGATACGCTGGTTAGCAGACTGTATAGTAATGTTTACTTGCAACACCTTGATCAGTTTCAAAGAATTTTGAATGTAAAGACAAACTGACAGAAAAACTAGTGATCCTGTACACAATACAGGATTCTTAACTTAACTCTAAAAGTACAAAATGTGTTTTAATGTTCAACTTATTAATGCTTTCGTTTTATTATTGTACATTCAATAAAATCAAATTGAAAGTTAGAAACGTACTTTGCTCAAAATCTATCAATGTACAACGTACACAGTAAGTTTCATCAAATAAGCGAGAAACCCATAAGAACAAGTTTCCAAAAATAATGCCGAATACACTATTGCCAGTCGGACGGCTTTTGTTAGGAACACAAACAAAAACAAACCGACTCCAGAAGTCACTGACTCCATTGCGAGTGGACTGGGTGAGTAGTTGGCCAGAAATAGATAACCGAGTCAACAAGGAAATAACCCTAATCCATTTGTAACGGATTCTACATTATCACAAGCAGTTAACAAAGTAAATAATCTAAATTTACTGATCGTTCCCTACAGAGTTGTCAAATACAGCTGTCAAATAACGATAATAAAGCTTCTTCGCTACTTACAGCTGTTATTCAAGTAAGAAATCATATTCAAATTGATATCAAAAAGGTCATGTAATCCAGTCGCACCAACGTTACATAATATCCTTCCGTCTATAAAATATTAACGGTTTAAGCAATATTGGTTTTAACCAATCGTACTTTCAATTTAAGAGATACTGTAAATATCACCTTTCCACAAAATCAAAGTTTAGAATCTACCCATAAACTGTTTTGCTACAAACGCCAGACGTAAATATGAGCAAACAGAATATTGCTTTTTCAAAAACGATTCAAAACAACTCTGCACCTGTATAAGTCGAACCCACAACATTAATAAAAAGAAAACAGTCGCGGGTCTGCCGACAGGTGAAAACTGTAATGAATATAAATCGTTGGTCATATTGGTTTAATCAGAAATTTGATTATTTCAACACTACCAAGTAAACTATTTTAA
Source organism: Philaenus spumarius (assembly GCA_018207615.1). Lineage (NCBI taxonomy): Eukaryota > Metazoa > Arthropoda > Insecta > Hemiptera > Aphrophoridae > Philaenus > Philaenus spumarius. Next base: position 373,976 of record JAGFPH010000005.1, read on the forward strand.
CACGAACTACACATTGAGGAAAGTCAATGTTCATTTCAGAGGTATTATCAAGTAAACTATTTTAACACAACTTACAAAATGAGGAAGCACAAGGTCCATTGCAGAGGTACTAAAAAGTAAACTATTGTAACATAACTTACAAAATGAGGAAGCACAGTGTCCATTTCAGAGGTATTACCAAGTAAACTGTTTTAATACAACTTACGACATGAGGAAGCACAATGTCCATTTCAGAGGTATTACCAAGTAAACTATTTTAACACAACTTACAAAATGACGAAGCACAATGTCCATCTCAGAGGTACTGCCAAGTAAACTATTTTAACACAACTTACAAAATTAGGAAGCACAGCTCAAGTATACTAAACTAGCAATGCGTTCGTGGCCTAACCGGCTTTCGCGCTTGACTATGGTGATGGACTCTGCTGGTTCGAATCTTAAAGGCTATCATACGTACCTACCATATTGGTGTTTAATCCGATTGCTTAGACAGTTACACCAACAGGTTAGGGAATTAAAAGGGCTACAAGAAAGATGTATTGATATTTATTATTGAAATGTACGGGTTTTTGGTAATTCAGGTTTGAAATTTTCAAAGAGCCGCCATGATTGGATATAATCATTTACTTTTCTTAAAATCGATCATTATTAGGTATAACCTCATGTCAAGTTTGAAGTCAACCGGTCGAACCGTTCTCTAGGTATGAATTATTTTATTTAAAAAAAGAATCCAGGTGTGCTTAAGACCGCACGGGAGAAGTGTAAACTTCTATGGCGATATTCTGATAAATATAAAATATACTACGGAAATTATTTTGGTTGCTAAAAAAAATCCTGCAACAACAACTTTGATTATTGTAACACTACCAAGTAAATTATTTTAACGCAACTTACGACATGAGGAAGCACAATGTCCATTTCAGAGGTATTACCAAGTAAACTTTTTTAACACAACTTACAAAATGAGGAAGCACAATGTCCATTTTAGAGGTACTACCAAGTAAAATATTTTAACACGACTTACGACATGAGGAAGCACAACGTCCATTTCAGATGTATTACCAAGTAAACTATTTTAACACAACTTACAAAATGAGGAAGCTCAATGTCCATTTCAGAGGTACTACAAAGTAAATTATTTTAACGCAACTTACGACATGAGGAAGCACAACGTCCATTTCAGATGTATTACCAAGTAAACTATTTTAACACAACTTACGACATTTGGAAGCACAATGTCCATTTTAGAGGTACTACCAAGTAAACTATTTTAACACGACTTACGACATGAGGAAGCACGATGTCCATTTCAGAGGTAAACCAAGTAAACTATTTTAGAGGTAGCCTAACATTTTTAGAATGTTCGCAAGATTTTAATACTTTGGCAATTAATTTAATGCGAACCGAAGTAAAATGTATTGTCTAAGGTACCCGTTTTCAATAGAAAAGTTAAATAGTAAGTTATTATAAAGAGTTATTACTTAAATTTTTTATTTTATTTTCGTTCTATTCTTATTTTTACATTTCTTTAAATTTACTGTCTATTTATACTTTTCATTCAAAGCAACTTTTTACAAAACATGAACATAATCTCAGAGGGAAAGTTAGTTCCTATTAAGCTTTGCTATGTATTTGTATGACTAATCCTTTAAAAGTTAGATGAAGTCAACGGACTTTCGGACACCAATTATATGGTTGGAGGTTTGTACAAGCGCGTGGACACAGACCCTTACATCGTAGTCCAAAATTAGTTTTCCCATAAACTTCCTGGTTTTGTGAGCTGTCGAATTTGTTAGTGTATATTTTAAGTAGAACGGAGACGTAGGACGTTGTTCTAATTGGCAATGACAGTTCGTGACAGAAAAAGGGTACAAAAGGTAAATTCAGGGCAGTTTCTAGCACTAATTAAACCTTAAAGCCAAGGTCTTGAAGCTTAAAGGGAAAGGTTTAAAGACACTTTTATAAAAAGCTTTCCAAGAATAACATTTTTCTAAATTTACGCTGTTCTACATTAGGATAGACGGGATTTAGAACTTTATTAGGACATTAAGGACAGTTTTAGGAAAGGATGAATGAGGAAGGACTTGAGAAATTTATCTGTGATTTTTAATTACAAAGGTTAATCTGTGGCGACAAATTTACACTGATTGAATGAAACCACGAAATAGAAGGAACAAAAAACAAGTTAATGAAAAGTTATGTTTATTCTACTACCCTGTGATTTTTACCGTGTATAGATCCAACGTACAATGACTTAGGCTCTGTTAGGATGTATTCAGAGCTGGAGACCATACCGGCTGTCCGATTTTGATGAAATTTGGTATGTATTAGTAGTTCTGGAATATCTCCAGGTTTTTATTTAAAATTTTTAAAATTTTTGATTTTTAAGGGGTTTTACCCCCAAAAATGGTCAAAAACGAGAAAAATCTAAATTTCTCTAAAAACGGCTATAACGATTTTCATAAAATTTGGTTTATTTGTAGCCCTTAATGTATCCTACAATATGCAAAAAAACCGCATCTTTCTTAAAATTCTCGTTTGGGTAATAATAACTGATTTTTGGGGGTTTTTGGTCAAAAAGGGAGTTGTTTTTCAAAACCCTTTTTCGTGCATCCGTACAGGCCTAATTGACATGTTTGGTGCAAATTTGTTCGAAATCGATCGAATAATTTTAATAATAATAATATTATAATATGGATGTGTGTTACATGCATCTAATATTTTCCATGGTATGTTCTACTTTCTAATTCTAAATAACCACCTCCTATACTATTCTTGGGAAGGTATAAAGTTTCAACTGGGAGAAAGTATGTAGCAGTTATCTGGTACAGTTTTTAAATTTGTTAATACTAATATTTACAGAAATGCTGATTGATTAGGACAGACGCACTTGGATCCAAGTTGAGTGGTGGGGGTAGCTGTGACCCGTACATAACGTAAAACGTAGATCGAAATAGACACACAATATCCCAACACATTTGTCCACAAAATCCCTAATTTTGTCCATACATATATTTTGTCTATTTTTTAACAGGCATTTTAAATATTTTCTGAATAAAAAGTAGCCTAAACTATATGTATAGATTATTTTGTAAATAAATATTGAGCTTGACTTGTGAGAAGATATATTTGATGGAATAACACAAAATTTCACAACTAACACGTTTATTAACCCAAACGCGTTTCAACGACAAAGTCGCCATCTTCAGTGATGCACGAGCTTCAATAGTCAAACTATAACTTTAATAAACGTATCAGTAGTGAGATTTTGTGTTCAAAGTTTATTCCATCATATACAACACACAGGACTTGAAACTACTTTAAAATAAAATCGAGACTGAAGTTGTGTGTTAATGTTTATGCACGCTATTGTCGGGTGTTATTTTGTGTTATTTTCGTCAAAAAACGAAAGCTGTATTTTTGTCTTAAATTAAAATAGATTGGAGGGTGTTTATTGCTAAGGTTTTTTGCAATATCTCTTTTTGCAACTGAGTAAAAAATTAATAAAGTTTACTATTTTTACAATTAATATCATACGTTTATGAAAACAATAAAACGGTGTTTTAAAATGTATTCAGCAATCAACATCCGCATATTATAACAGTACTTGAAAATAAAACCAAATTTTTTAATTTTTCCCACGAATTAACGGAAAAAAATTACTTATTCTGTAGCATTGCTCTTATGGGAATCAGATGCAATATGGCGGACAGGGTATCCTGTCTTAACTTTAATATTTTCAAACTTAACTACTAAATGTTTATTTTACAAAACAGACGAACAGTATGAACCAAGGAAGTAAAATTAGCAAAAGGCTAAACTATACAACATAATAAATAAATATTGAGCTTGACTTGTGAGAAGATATACTTGATAGAATAAACTTTGAACACAAAATCTCACAACTAATACGTTTATTAACCCAAACGCGTTTCAACGAAAAAGTCGCCATCTTCAGTGATACACGAGCTACAATAGTCAAACTAGCTCGTGCATCACTGAAGATGGCAACTTTGTCGTTGAAACGCGTCTGAGTTAATAGACGTATTAGTCGTGAGATTTTGTGTTCTAAGTTTATTCTATCAAGATTATTGTGTGTTATTGAGATTTTCCCCTAGCGAGATGTGTGTAATATTTATGCACACAATATCCTTTCGTAAAACATGCTACAACAAGCCCAGCCAGAGGCAAGGGGAGCCGCATAACAGCCCTTATTCACACTTCTTTTACAACGGGGGTGAATGATTTTGTCCGCAACTTCGATAAGTAACTCATTTTGTCTTTGAATGGGACTCTACAGTTAAGTGGACCGGTTGATTACAGTTTCATTCACATCGGTTAAGTTGTTGCTTGTGCATGAGTGAGGCTATAACTATTACGCTCAAGTGTAAGAGTTCCGACGACAACATGCGCTGAAAGTTCTTTATTTAGTGGAAGGAAGAAACTGTTTAGACGAATTGAGATAATGTTTGGTCGCACGTAAAGGAATCTTACAAATACAAATTTAATCTTATTTGTTGAAAGAGAACAAAGGATTACTGGCCTGGAGCTTAGTTTGAACCTCGACCTTGCGGCCTTCGCTTCGCTCGCAGCGTACAAATTCGGCCGTTGGCCTTAGATCAGAAGATGACCCACATGGATACTTTTATGGTATTTTACGTTTTGAATGATTTTGTGGGAAACAAGCGAGCTATAAGGTCGTATAATAAACAAAATTAGCACAATTATCCTGCAGTTATGTTTTTAGATAAAACCATTAAAATGTTTCATTCTCGTACGAAAAATCTAAAAATATAGTTACTTTCAGTCAAAAAACGGCTTCTAGTTGTTGGATTTTTTGGCTAACGAATACGTCCTAGCGACTTAGACAACCAACGTGCGCACCAAATTTGGACCAAATCTGACTTAAAATAAGGACGTTAGAGTGCGAAGAACACATATATACATATCTATATAAATAACATCCAAATACCACTTACTGACTCACTCAACACGAAATCTTAAAAACCACCGAACGGATTGGAATGAAATTTGGTATGTAGCTTCCTCTACGGCCGTAGGTGCTCGCTAAGAAAGGTT
>JAGFPH010000005.1:391542-403405 GCA_018207615.1 Philaenus spumarius
TTATAATATTTCGTCGTATTATCACTTTATATAATTAGAATAAAAAAAAAACTAAAGGACTTACCTAAACTGTTTAGTTACAGTATTTTGCATGAGAACATTGCATGTATTTTGCATGTATATGCATTGTAAATTTGCTGAGTACGCAGGGGTACGGGCTAAATATTATCACCACTGGTTGTCAAACCCTCATCAAGATTTACCCCGGTCAAGCCGTGCAGACTACGACAACAAGACTGAGCCCACTCGCAGCTGCACCACAGTCGTGTTGTCGTAGCCCTGCAAACCAGGTAAACCGATGACCCTTGGCAGTTTTATTGCACAGTCGTGTTGTCGCTTTACCTATTTAAGACTAGGGGAAACCCCCCCGAGCTCCGCACGCCAACCCCGTTGGAACATACTATACACATAATCATGTCATGTTTTCTTTAAAATAAAAGTGTAAGATTAATAATTCGACCAAGCAGCTGAACCGCTGAAGTGAGTTGAGCAAATTTCCAAAATTACGTTTATAGGCCTGTGTTTTAGAGATTCAACCAACAATTTGGGAAATAAGGCTACTCACGACGGTGCTGAATAGCAGCAAAATGCTTCGCACGCGATTCCGCATATTGGGAGTATCTTCACTACACAAAGCATTGCGTGCTTCGCACGCCAACCCACGTATTTTGAGTATCTTCAATACACAAATTATTGCGTGCTTCGCACGCCAACTCCACGGTAGAATCCACCATGACCATGGCTTTCCATGGCTGTTCCATGGCTTTGAACCGGGTACTTCTATGGTATTTTACGTTTTGATCGATTTTGGGGGAACCAAGCGAGCTATAAGGTGGCGTAAAAAACAAAATGTGCAGAATAACATCTTACATTTATATATTGAAAAAACTCAAAAACAAATTTATTCTCATAGGAAAAATAAAAATAAAATAGTTACTTCCGATCAAAACCGTGCTTTCAATTAATTGTTGTTTTTTTTTTTGGCTAAGGAACTCGTCCGAGCGACGTAGACAACCAACATGTGTACGAAATTTGAACCAAATCGGATTTAAAATTCGGCCGCTAGAGTGCGAACAAATATATACATATATGATTTTTAATGACACCCCAAAACGTGTTCTGGGGACCATGATCGGTGCTCATTTGCTACTCCCGAGCTTTTGTCTTACCATAAGAGCCACTGCAATAGCTCATTTTTCCTATGGAAATTCGCTAATAATAACCCCAAAGCTAAGATGGTAAATAATGTTAAATGTTCAAATCAAATTATTTCGTATATTTTATAACAGCAGTTATGATAGAGGTTAAAAGAACCGCAAGGCTCAGGTCTGCACTTTAATAAAAACCTAACCTAAAAGTTAGAAATACAAATAATTGCTTCAAAGGTTGAAATCAGCTGTTAATGGAAATATTAGAGCAAACAGCTGTTTTATCTGTTATTTTATTCAATTGGTTGCTATGTTAATGAATGTAAGTACATTCAAGAAATATGTGTTGGTTCATCAGTCTAGGCCTAGCCTAAGAGTTTTTCCCAACTAAATTTACAAATATTTAAATAAAAAAATGTTTATCAAAATGAATTATAGCCTATGTTACTCAGGGATAGTGTAGTTTTTTATTATTGAAACTAGTTTTTCAATCATTTCAGTAGGTCCAGAGATTACCCTCTACATAAAAACCAACAAACTTTACCTCTTTATAATATTAATATAAGCCTAGATATAGACGAGAAAAATTCTGAGTTGGCAATAGTGTTTATGATTTTTTTGCTTTTATGTGTAATAATATTATTACCTTGGAGGTGAAATGTTTACCACGGAAGTTTCTACAGTCTATCAAAATAGTAACTTTTACTTTTATAAACACCAGAGATATGTTCTAGGTAATTATTTCAAACAACCATAAAATAACCGAATACTAGTAGGTCTATTTCCTGTTTCGATAGTGGTTTGTGTGAGAGAAGAGATGTTATATCCATTTTCGATTGAATTATATATTTTATTCAATGTATTTTGAAGATCTTTGGAATTTAAAAATAAAATAATAAATGGAATACTACTCATCCAAAAAAATTATAAGACCTAAAAACACAAACATTTGTTGAACATTATTTTTTGCTCTTGATATCGGCGGTGAGAACTAAATTTCATAAGACTGAAAAACAAAATAGCCATTTCGTTCAAAATGTAATTGACTTTCCAAAAATATATGTTTAAGGCTACTGTACTGCTATTACACACAAAATTAGGAAAACATAAAAACTAATCATGATCACTAAATGGTTCGATCGATATAGTCTAATTCTAAATTTTCGTCTTAATTTGTTTAAGTGAAAACTTCTATAGGTGCATCGCGTCCAAAAAAATTTTTGCGGGCGGTGAATCGGATTTTACGGACTCACATTTTTCGGTCACCCTTTACTATAAATAGCACACATGTGTATATAGCAGAGTATATAGGTTACTTGGTAATACCCCAAAAATGCACATTGTGCTACCTCATTTCGTAAGTAGTTTTAAAATAGTTTACCTGGTAATACCTCTGAAATGGACATTGTGCTTCCTCATTTAGTAAGTCGTTTAAAATAGTTTACTTGGTAATAGCTCTGAAATGGACATTGTGCTTCCTCATTTAATAAGTTGTTTTAAAATAGTTTACTTGTTAATAGCTCTGAAATGGACATTGTGGTTCCTCATTCGTAAATCGTTTTAAAATAGTTTAATTGGTAATAGCTCTGAAATGGTCATCATACTTCCTCATTTCGTAATTTTTTTAAAATAGTTTACTTGGTAATACCTCCGAAATGTACACTGTGCTTCCTCAATTCGTAAATTGTTTTAAAATAGTTTACTTGGCAATAGCTCTGAAATGGGCATCATTATTCCTCACGTCGTATTTTTTTAAACAGTTTACTTGGTAATAGCTCTGAAATTGACATTATACTTCCTCATTTCGTAAATTGTTTAAAAATAGTTTACTTGGTAATACCTCCGAAATGGACATTGTGCTTCCTCATTTCATAAATTGTTTTAAAATAGTTTACTTGGTAATACTTCTGAAATTGACATTATATTTCTTCATTTCGTAAATTGTTTTAAAATAGTTTACTTGGTAATATCCCAAAAATGGACAATGTGCTTCCTCATTTCGTAAGTAGTTTTAAAATAGTTTACTTGGTAATACCTCTGAAATGGACATTTTGCTTCCTCATTTCGTAAGTTGTGTTAAAATAGTTCACTTGGTAGTGTTAAAATAATCAAATTTCAGATTAAACCAATACGAACAACGATTTATATTCATTACAGTTTTCATTTCTGTCGGCAGATATTTTTATTTTCATTTTAATAAATCTTTATCAGGCGGAACGTGTACTATCACCACTTTCATTTAAAATTTCTTTTACATTACTCGATAACATATTTGATACATAATCGCCCGAGATTGTCACAACAACATGATTACTGGCCTAACACGCAGTTTGTTACCGACAGCTGATCGACCTCAAAAGAAAAAATACCACTGAGTAACCACAGCCTGATAAATCATCGTTCGCACTCGTACAATAATAATGTTTATCTGTATCGATTAGTAAAAAAACTATCGATCTGCGACTACCTAATGCGTCGCGGGACTTTAAGAATGGGCAGTGACGGAATAATATAAGAGAGAATAATAACAGTGAAGGTCTACGCACAGATACACTCACACGTGCACCTTCTTAACATAGGATGGTTATGTAAACGCGTTGTGTTGGTTTAGAGTTGTCACAATTATACCGTGTTTGGACTCATTTTGCGAGGAATAATATTTATAGTTCAGTAATTAGAGTAAAAATGAAGTAAATATAACAGTTAGAAAAATGTGTTTTGTAGCACTGGGGCTAGTTAGTGATTCATAGAAGAAAGATTAAACGGGAGGTAGGCCGTGTGAGTGTGTCTGCGCGTGGGGGAGCGAGGGTCGATTTTACTCAGGGCGCACGGCTGTTTGGACAAACTATAAGCCCAAAATTCTTCTAGACAAGATATTTTGTATGAGAATAATGTTAAACTCATTTTTATCTCATATGTATTGTTGTTTTCAATCGGAAACTCAAGAATATTTCTAACAAAATAGTTTGGTTTCAGAAAATACAATCTTCATGGGTTTGTGCGACACTGGCACGCAATAAAGGTCACACAATAGCTTGTTACATGGGCGTTGTGTGCTAGCAACACATCTTTACTGACCAGAGTTGATATGCGCAGTCTGTATCTTCTCCAGCCTCAACCTTCGCTTCTCACATGGATCAGGTGACGCCCAGGTTTCTTGTTTCCCGTGACCACCGGAATCCTCAAATCTCACAGTTCTTCCTACGTCCTTTTTACAGGAAGTAACCGTTTGAAGCAAAACCCAATTATATACGTACTTAAGGATTACTTCCTTAGAGAGCTTATTGTAGGAACCGTAAAATTGTATTATGTTACTCTTTTATTTAGCACAAAGATTTAAAATCTTTATAATATACTCGTATAATGCTTCGGTACGTGTCTACGTCACTGAACTCCTCCTAAACGGCTGGAATAATTTTGATGAAATTTATGTGTGTGCTTGAGAGGGTCCCTGGAAGGTTTAGATTCACTATTGGAAGGGGTTGAAATGGAGTTGCTACCCCTATACAATAAATATAAATTATAATAACTTCCTATAAGCTATAAAGATAAAATTATATAATATACTAGCTGACCCGTACGGCGTTGCCCGTGGTGGTTGATATTTTCAGTCTTTTTAACGTAATTGTATTTTTTTAAGTGTTCATTCAGTGAGTGGTATTTGGCTTTTATATATATAGATCTTAAATAATAAAAGCACTATTGTCATAATAATAAAAGATCTGAAATTATGATTTTAGTAACTTTGATCCCCCAAACCCCTCCTAAAATTTCGACATTTTTCATACCCTTTCTTAGTGAGCACCTATGGCCCTAGAGGAAGCTACATACCAAATTTCATTCCAATCCGTTCGATAGTTTTGAAGAAATCTTGATTTAATAACTTTGATCCCCCCAAACCTCCCTAAAATTTCGAATTTTTTTAAACCCTTTCTTAGCGAGCGCCTATGGCCCTAGAGGAAGCTACATACCAAATTTCATTCCAATCTGTTCGGTAATTTTAGAGGCATCGTGATTTAGTAATTTTTACCCCTCAAACCCCCCTAAAATTTCCAATTTTTAAAAACCTTTTTTTAGTGAACACTTATGGCCCTAGAGAAAGCTATATACCAAATATCATTCCAATCCGTTCGGTAGTTTTGAAGAAATCGTTTTTTAATAACTTTGATCCTCCAAAAACCCCCCCTAAAATTTCGAATTTTTTCAAACCCTTTCTTAGTGAGCATCTATATCCCTAGAGGAAGCTACATACCAAATTTTATTTCAATCCGTTCGGTAGTTTTTGAGAAATCGTGATGAGTGAGACAGTGAGTGAGTGAGTGAACGAGTGGTATATACATATAGATAAAAGCGAGTGGTATTTCGCTTTTATATATGTATATAGATAAAATATGTAATATTATTTTTCAGGGATATACAAAACTATTTTCAATTTGATTACTTAAGACAAAAGAATGAAATGGGATAGCTACTCTTAAAATTTAATTTAAATAATTCACTTACTTTTTCTATACTCTCAAAAACTACTCAACTAATTTCACTAAAATTTCACAATTTACACGATGTTTTTTTTTTTAGAGAATATCGTTACTACAAACAAAAAGATTTAAACGGAGTAGCTACCCCTACACAATAAAAATAAATTGCACTACATTCCTACAAACTATACATCTGAAATGGTTTAATATTATTCTTAATTGATATAAAAAACATTTGCAATTCGATTACTCCAGTCAAAGGGATGATAAGCACTCTTAAAATTAAATCAAGCATTACCAGGTCCACTAGTATGTTATAAGTTGTTTAGTTTAATCTGGATATTCATTAATTAATTCTGTCAACTCTGAGTAATGATCTATCTATATATATAAAAGCCAAATACCACTCACTCACTGACTCATCACGATTTCTCAAAAACTACTGGACTGATTGGAACGAAATTTGGTATGTAGCTCTCTAGGGCCATAGGTGCTCACTAAGAAAGGTTTTAAAAAATTTGAAATTTTAGGGAGGTCAAAGTTACTAAATCACGATTTCTATAAAACTACTGAACGGATTGGAGTGCAATTTGGTATGTAGCTTCCTCTAGGGAAAGGTGCTGGCTAAGAAAGGTTTTCAAAAAATTCTAAATTTTAGAGGGGTTTGGGGGGTCAAAGTTACTAAAAATTCTCATATGAAATGCATACTATAATATATTTATCGATATATATTTTTTGTTAATATACATTTAACTTTAATTTGTCTATTCGTGCAAAGCCGGATCGGGCCAGCTAGTATATATCTAAAATTTAAATAGCACTGACTCACTCATCAAGAAATCTCAAAAACCATTGAACGGAATTGAATGAAATTTGGTATGTAGCTTCCTCTAGGCCTCTAGGTGCTCGCTAAGAAAGTTTTTCAAAAAATTCGAAATTTCTGGAGTTTGGGGGGTCAAAGAAATTTGGGGTCTTACTAAAAATTGCCATAAGAAATACATAGTATGATATATTTGTTGATATACTTTTTTGTTGTTAGTATATTTAACTTTGATTTGCCTAGCCTTGCATAGCAGGATCGGGCCAGCTAGTTATGTATTCTGTGTATATTAAGGCATTTTGGCATCGGTTGAATTAGATCTTAGTGTGCATTTTATTTGATTACTTTATGGAGATGCATTTTCGCATCAATAGGTCTAGTATTACAACTACTGCATGTTTATGCGTTGTACTTCCTGTCCTAAGCGGTAGTGGGAGGTGAATCTATACAACTTCTGCAGTAACTGCATCACACGACACTCGTACATTACAACCGTTAGACTATTTAGCGATCAGGCTTAGACATATCGTGAAAATAACATAAGAACAAATAGGTATTGGAAGTGTTACGGAGCAAGAAGTATTTAGTTGTGGAACTTTAAAAAATATAAAATTTCTTTAAATAAAAGCATACATTTCTTGTATGAGTAAGCATAACCTCAAAGCTGAGTCGAAAAATAATATTAAATGTCAAAAAATTAAATGATGTAAATGTTCGTTTGTTCAAAATCTTAAATCTCCGAAAGTTATTCACTTGCTTTGAAATTTTCCCACAAAGTTTCATTGGAATACACAAGTGTTTTTATATTTTTTTTTTTTTGAAAAACAACTCCTTTTTTAGACGTAAAAGCAACACAAACTATACTAAATATTTTACGGCAATGGGAGCGCCATACTAAGTAATAAATAAATATGTTTATTGTTGACACAGTGATCAGCTGTTTGCTGTAATGATTTCAAACTTTCAAGCAATTTTTGTATTTCTAACTTTTAGGTTTGGTTTGGGTTTGAGTGTAGGCTTGAGCCTTGCTGTTTCTTTTTACCTTTATTATAACCGTTTTTATACAATATATTTTGATTTGTACATTTAAAATTATTTACCATCCTAGCTTTGGGATTATCATTAACATTACACCTTTATTATAAAGAAAACATAACGTAATTATGTGTACAGAAGGTGTCAACGGGGTCGGTGTGCGGTGTTCACAGGGGTCTCCCCTAGTAGGTTATAATAAAGATTATAATGTACCAGCCTGACATCTACTCTTCAAAATAAACTTAAAAATTAGAAATACATATTTTTTCAAAGCATGAAATTCACTTTTAAAGGGAATGCTACTGTGAAATTGCATATATAAACTTTGATGTGTTAGAGCAAACAGCTGGTCACTGTACAAACACTAAAAATTTACCATCAACTGGGCTAACTATTTTAAAATGGACCAATAGTTTAAATGGACATCTAGCGTTTTAAAACTGTTTTTAGGACTAGGCTTTCTTTGAATTCTTTGCAAATTTTAGTATCTGTCCCCACTGTTTTCAGATCGTACACTTTAGAACGGTATAAAACACAAAGGTGGAGCCTACTATATGTGCACAGTTTTCACGTAATGTCACTTGCCAGAACATGCTATATGTGTAGATTAGTAGCCGATTATTCTGTTTTCAGCCAGTGTCGTAGTCGGGTCAAGCAGGACAATAACTTTCTCACGCATCTATTGTAGATAAGAAATTCTTTACTGTTTTTGCACGGCAGGAGAAGTGCAATTATTTTATGAATAATTCTAAAGACGAATAATAATTCGAAGCGTAAGAAGGACTGATTGTGAAAGTGTTTTAGATCTTGGTGATTGTATTTAATAACATATTTTAAATAATTAGAGATCACGCGATTTGTCGACGGCTTCGTAGAAATGTACTTTCTAATTATCTTCATTAGGACTAGAGTTGAAAGAAAATGACGGTTTAGTTAACAGAATAAGCGAAAACGCACCTCATCTTAACTGAAATATTTCTTTTTCACAATTAATTTACGAATATAAAGAGTTGAACAAATACAATAGATTAAAGTTATTTCCAAGCACTACAAACGTGCCTTTAGATGTCATATTTAAACGGATTTATTGTAAAGATTCAAAGAAATATAAGTCTACAAATGCGATGATAATAATAATACAATACAATAATTAAATCTGATAACATTTTCTTTGCTTTTTTAATCCTTTCTAATTAAAATTATACAACAACAGTATAGTACTAATTAATTTCTTAAGCATACAAAGTTTCAAAGTGAATCGACTGACTTACTTGTATATGTTACTGGCGATGTATATAATTCAGGCATTTTATATTCTGCCTAAGCCTTATAAGCAAAGTATGAATTATGTAATTCTGTTAGATCTTTACTCATTTGTCTAGGCAATGTGTATACTTTAGGCATTTTATTAAATGAACAGATTTGCTCGGAATATTGTTTATTTACAATTATGCAGATTATGAAATGGATAAAAATACGAATTTTACAAACATGAAGCCAATCGATAATCAATATAAATATTTAAATAATTCGACCACGCAGCTGAACCGCTGACGTGAGTTGAGCAAATTTCCAAAATTAAGTTTATAGGCCTATGTTTTAGGGTTACAACCAACAATTTGGGAAATAGGTCTCGACGGTGCTGAATAGCTACAAAATGGTTCGCACGCCATTCCGCATATTGGGAGTATCTTCAATACACAACGCATTGCGTGCTTCGCACGCCAACCCCACGGTAGAATCCACCACATGGCTTTGAACCGGGTACTTCTATGGCATTTTACGTTTTGATCGATTTTGGGGAACCAAGCGAGCTATAATAAGGTCGCGTAAAAAAAAATGTGCAGAATAACACCCTACATTTATATTTGCAGAAAAAACTCAAAAACAAATTCATTCTCGTAGGAAAAATCTCATACAATAGTTACTTTCGGTCAAAAAACGTGCTTCCGATTGTTGGATTTTTTTGGCAACGAACTCGTCCGAGCGACGTAGACAACCAACATGTATATCAAATTTGAACCACATCGGACTTAAAATGCGGCCGCTGTATATATGATTTTTAATGACACCCCAAAACTTGTTCTGGGGACCATGATGGGTGCTCATTTGCTACTCCCGACCTTGGGTCTTATCATAAGGGCCACTGCAATAGCTCATTTTTCCTATGGAAATTCGCGAATAACGTATGTAAACATAAAATTTTAACAAATAGACCTTCAGTTTTATAATCCTTATAATAGTACACATTTACCGAGTTAAAAATCCCCGTCTGCATAGTTAGGTAGGCCTAGATAAAGTCTGTTGTTTTTAAATAGTATTTTTTTAAAAATTATGTGTTTCTGATGTGTATTTAATTAATCTGCCTGTGATTTTTCACGGGGACTTACTAGTTAAATTGTAAGATAATTTGAACCAAACTTGTAAACTTTAAACTACAAACCGTCTCAAATGTGTAACTATAATGTAGTTAAACTAAGTAATAACTAAAGTAGACTTACATAACAAGATATTGAGATTATGTAAAAGTACATAGGTAAACAGCAAAGTCCATCAGCTTACCTGCAACATTAAACATTACAAGTTACTTAAGCTCAGGTCGTATATAAACTTAATGTTCATGCTTTAGTACGAACATAAAATATACTGTTTAATGGTTTACTTCATAGGTTTCCGCGCTCGCAGTAGATTTGTATCTAATTTGTAAGACCCTGTTGCAGCAACGTTAAACTGATTAAACGTTTTGTTTTGCAAATAAACTTGGTTTCTGTCGTCCATTTTTGTTTCAGGATTATTATTTAAGGTATGTTAGTGTCCGTAAATAAAAATACATGTAAATAAAATTGAAGTGTCTGTCTGTGATTTCAAAATGTAAGCTTTTTTTCTAAACTCATAATATGGTTATTCACACATTGCCAAAGCCTAAACATACATTTATACATTTTTTGTGTACACTTCCACAGGCGCAACGCGTACAAAAAATTTTGCGGACGGTGAATCGGATTTTACCGTCACGCATTTTTCCGTCACGCTCTACTGAATATAGTACACATGTGTATAAAGCAGAGTATATAAAGTTTCCTTTATGTACTCCCCAAACCAGACAGCAAATTTATTTTATTTGACGTGAAGGGATTTTTTTAGAAGCAGATATAGGGCATGGAAATCGAAGATCAAATGCTACTAACTAGGTTCGAACCTATGCAACTCTGTGTTGAATGTTCCAACCGTAGCAGACTAGACGAACGCTTATATCACTGCGCCACTCTGCCCCCAAGGATGAGTAAGCACAGGAGACAGGATTACAGGAAACATTTACATACTTTTGGTGTTTTATTAAGGCTCGGCAGACCCAGATGGTCTTGAATTTCAACTCCCATAAGAGCAATGTTAAACGGGTATTAAGTTTACTGGAGTAATAATGATCAGAAAATTTGTCTGCGTCATTTCAAAGGTTATTACAGTCCGAATGTGGATATCTTTTAGTTTTTAAAATTGGTTTAACTAAATTTGTTCTTTGACTTAACTCAAAATCAAAGTATGCTATTTTTGTTTTTCTTATTCAATAATGCAATTATCAAAAATGTAAAAAGATCACCGCATTCGAGGTTTAATTTCCTTTCAAATAAAAGTAATTTAAATAATGTTTGATAATTTAAGACGAGAAAATCCACCTTATTGTGGAAGCATTTATGCGTCGAATTTGTGTCGAGTATTTAGCCTGCACTCTGGTGGTTATCGCATAATTTTTTTGCTGGAGGAATACTAGAAAATGTAATATATATACGTTAATGTTCAATGTGTGAGAGAAAGCTGTGTTTTAATAACACATACTACCTTACAGTGTCACGCATCACACTTCAGTACGTTTACAGCAAGTGTTACGTCTTATTTTCCGATTTTATGAAGCTGCCCTATATTTGCTAGCGGAAGAATAACAAACTGCCTATGCTATTAGTGTAAAGCTATGTCACTTGGAGATCTGTGGTCGACTCGGAAATATTTTTTCACTCCTGCTGAGCCTTAAATGAATGTTGTACGAGTTATCTTTCGAAGAATATAAATTGTACCCTTTTTAAAATAAATCTGTCGAATATCTGTCTACTAATTTGGAAATTATAACTCTTATGCATTAGCACAAACGATGAACTTGGGGAATAACCTACAAAAGTTTTGAAAGGAATTTTTGGAAAATTTTTAAAATGTTACAATTTACTTTTGAACAAAAAGTCGTGAGGTATGGTAACGAATCTATATTTATAAAAGCCAAATACCATTGACTCATCACTCAACCACGAGGCCTACAAACATGAAATTTGGCACTATAGTAAAATTCAACTCAGAGTGAGGCGGAAGTTCAAGACTACGGAGGGTCAGCACGG
>JAGFPH010000005.1:428405-460767 GCA_018207615.1 Philaenus spumarius
ACCTTATAGCTCGCTTGGTTCCCCCAAAATCGATCAAAACGTAAAGTACCAAAAAAGTTCTTGGTAAACGTGGGAAATTTTAACTAGGGAGCATTTTCTGATTCGAAGCCGACGGAAGTGTTTGTACGCTGCGAGCGAAGCAAATCAGTCCATAACCCGAGGCCGCAAGGTCGAAGTACAAAAACGCAAAGCCAGTTTTTCCGCTGCGAGTGGAAGGAAGTAGCATGTGAGTCGAAACTGGAGGCTTAGGTGCAAAACAAATCTGTTAATATATTTCGTACACAGAGGCAGCTATTCAGCGTCTTCGTGAGTAGATCAATTTCCCAAATAGTTGGTTGAAAACCCTAAATCATATAAACTTAATTTTGGAAATTCGTTCACATGATCGAATTATTTAACTTCAACCTTCTCGATAGGTTTTTATATTTAAATGCTAACATTAGATTTGCTAAATGTTCTTACTAGTAAAAGCAAAAAATTATTACAAAATGTTTAACTTATTCACATGTAAAAGAGTTTTAAAAATTATTTAGGAAAGCTCTTCGAGCATCTACACAAACAAATACCATCACTTTGATTAAGAAAAAACATTTAATACGTTATTTTATGATAATCCTTTCATCTGTCTTACATGTACAGCTATTTCCACAAAAATATCTCGCATAACTTCTCTCATAAGAAGCTTACCAAAATTCCCTAGATCTCTGATATCCTAATTCTAGGCTATTCAGATTCTAAACATTTGCTTAATAATTAATTAAAGACGAATGCGCTAGTCTAAAAATATGTCCTATATATAACCTATAAATAAGTGTAATAGAAACCAATAACGCTTGACAACGCAACAGCGAATGTTATAAACTAGGCCTACTAGGCTACAAGATTACAAACGGCTATCATTAGGTTGTTAAGCAGCCATTAGCCTGGCAAAATGCCAGTATTTTATAACAAACTGTTCACGGAATACTTCTCTCGCGCTATCTATGTTTTCCACTAACAACTACTCTTGGAAGACTAAAGTACAGTGACTAGATAGAGACTAGTCACTCTCTATCTAGTCACTGTAGACTAAAGCGATGTATGCTGCTACCTATCAGTCAACGGAGTAAACACGTACACGTTCAGCGTATGAGCATAACCTTGCCGCAGGGGGGAGGGGTCTAGGAAGCAGGAAAAGTCAAACACATCTCGATTGAATAAGAATTTCTACAAAACAATCGACACTTAACATTGTTCAAGGTCGTATAAGTATCGCATTACATTATTACAGCGGTTGTAGCAGATGTTTTACAACTCTGAAATGAAAATGGTTTCTTTCTGGCCTAACTTACATTTTTAACTTAATATTTAAGACGCACTCGTTACGCTCGTGTTTCATAACTGCAGAAATTAAATTTCTTTGATCTTCAAGAGTCGTAAACTGTACGTTGTGTTTTTGTCGTAGTTAAAGAGAGCTAACATTTCTGCGAATCTGATAATAATATTGTAACACTGTAAGTTTGGCGCGTGCTACTAAATTCTTAATTTATTCAGAAAAAAAGATTTAATAAAATATTTTAATTTAAAACTATATTAATTTATTTCTGGTTTTAATATTGTTTTAACTCTATAAACCCAAAATAACCCTAATGATAGCCTGTTTGAACTTTTAATTACTTGTGAAGGAAGTTTAAAAGCAAATCAACTTCTGTAATTATTACAGGTCTACCACGAGTATGAGTAGCATACTAACTTAAAAGTTGAATGTGGATACTACTAAGATATAGTAGGTCTATTAGGTGTAGTGTAAATGATATAGTTTCAATGTAGACAATATAATTTGTTTATACAGCACACCAGTAGAAAGTGAAATTTCTGCCCGAATAATTGAAACATCCGCAACTATTGAAGAGGATGTTCCAGTTTTTAAACGAGTACGCCGGAAAATGGTTGTAGCTTTAGGTTGAGCAATCTTGTTGAAGGTCGTTATTTCAAGCAGTTATCGTAAATTGAAGTAAATGGTTTCCCTATTTGAACTATTAAGTAATAAATATTTATTAATGTACTAACGATTTTATATCATCAACTCCTATAAAAGGGAGTGTACGTACTAGCGTACGTGGAGTAACATTTAAAGAAGAAATAATATAACTTAATAATATAACAGCTGATTTCACCCATCATGTGTAACACGCAAACAAAACTTAGCCTAGGTTATACTTTGGGGTTATGTTTACAACTTCAATCAATAACATAGCCTATAATATTAATAACTTCTAAATCATTTGATCTATCAATATGAAATAAAAGGTAATTAAAAGATAATATTTTTATCTTTCTTTAAATATATATAACAATATACATAAATACAAAATATTAACAAATATTCGTACAGTTTTATAGTCCTTACTAGCTGGCCTGTGCGAAGCATTCGCATTCTAACTTACTTAAATCCCACTTAATTAAAGTACACACCGTATATTTAGTATCGCATAGTGCGTATACTATACGATACTAAATATACAACTAATTAAAAATAGCAATGTAGTGGCGTAACGGCAGCTGTTCAGCTGGGTATTGTTATTATCAGTGTTGCCAACGCCAGGAAAATATCCCTACAACTTACTTGATCTTACATCACTGTTACTTTCGGATTCTTTATTTTTGTTTTTTGTATTTTTTTTAATAATTGAATTTTGTATATTTTTCCGGTGTAGCGGTTAAGGAAAGCTTTAAAATGATGCCTCATTCATGTAATTTGATGATATATTAAGGCAGTTATGGCGTACCGACAAAAAATTGCTTTGAGAAATAATATATGTGACTAGATGACCCGTGCGAATATTTCGCAAGTTCACAGTAGGCCTACATTTACCTGATTTAACACGTTGATTTAATTCAGTTAATTAAGTTTATTTATTTACATTGGTTTATAAATAACAGTTTCCCTATACAATCTTACATTATAAACAATCTAACTAACAGCTGTCATGCTAGTTAAACAGATGGTTGGTTAATAGTGGCGCGAAACATACAAAGTATAATATAAACGTTTTTTAATCAATTTTTGTTATTAATACATGAATTTTAAGCTGTTTGTATATTTTTCCAGTGTAGCGGTTAAGGAAAGCTTTAAAATGATGCCTCATTCATGTAATTTGATGATGTATGAAGGAAGTTATGGCGTACCGACAAAAAAATGCCCTTGAGAAATAATATATGTGATAATTGTACACATTTACCGAGTTAAAAATCCCCGTCTGCATAGATAGGTAGGCCTAGATTAGTTCCGGGTTCAATTCAATAATGGAAATATTGGAGCAAACAGCTGTTTTGTCTGTTTATTGTATTCAATTGGTTGCTATGGTAATAAATGTAAATGAAGATTTTGTCCGACTAAATTTACAAATATTTAAATAAAAATGTTTTTATCAAAATGAATTATAGCCTATGTTACTCAGGGATAGTGTAGCGTTTTATTAGTAAAACTATGTTTTCAATCGCTTCAGTAGTTCCACAGATTACCCCCTACATACAAACAAATGTTGACCTCTTTATATAGATTCGTATAGATTTGTCGAGAGTCACTTTCCTTGTTAAAGACAATTACAGACATCTAATACACTTACTATAAGCCTAGGCCTACATAGTATTAAGAGATTTTATGTCAATAGACCTAGATTGTTTGTTATTAGTCTTGAGAACAACGCTAAATAAATATAATGTCTCAACACTAAACACACACAAAGACAAGATGTGTATGATTGATACTTGGTGTTTCTAGTTAAACATTGATTGCAGTTTATAAATAGATTGTCGACAACAGACTCTGACCTTGAAATGTCTACTGGTCACATTCTGCGCAGATGATTCATTATAAATTCCCTTTTCCCTGTCCGAAGCAAACGTATACAGGTCATACATTACTAATCATGTGATTAGGTTTGGGTTTAAAGTATCAATCATAGGCCTCATCTACAGTTGAGCATGGATTTCAAAACACAATGAGTCATCCACATCAACCGGAGCCCCATCAGTAAACAATCAGCTTTGTGCATCGTGTTTAGCGAAAGTGTACGTTTTAACGAATAAACTTACAAGATTGAACGCACAAGTTTTGTCCTTATCTATCTATCTATACATAATTAATTTGCTAGGGGTTATTTTGTGAGTAGAACTCCTCCTAGAGTTTTTAACCGATTTTGATGTTTTTGGTGTCATTTTACAGAGCTCACTCTGAAGTTGTGCTTCCCTTAAAATGAGCTCAATGTATGTTAAGGGCTTCGCCCCAGTGGCCCTCAAAGTTTCCATGTTAATCTTATGGAAGGTCAATATTAAGGAAGAAGAAGAAAGATTTCTTTTGATTTTATCAGGGGCACAAAAAACAGCTGTTCGTATGAAAAGCTTAAAACAGCTGATTTTGATCAACAACTGATTTGGATCAAAAACTGAATATAATTTTAGGTTAGGTAAATCAAGCAATAGCGAAGCATTGCCATGTCCATTAGTAAACTTTTAAATAGAAAAACCAACCTACAGTTCTTGACGTTCCTAGTTAAATCATTTAAAGCTAGATGAAAACAAACAACAAGAAAGTGGCGAAAACATATTGAATAGCCTATAAGTAAAGTGCCAAACTTCAAGGAATGGTTCTATGAGTCAAAATAAGAAAAAAAAAGTTCATATAAACATAGGTCCGAACCGCTTCGTTTTCTAGATATCCGCCATTTTGTTTTTTGTACAAAATAATCCTTATCTAGAGAACAGACTGACTGATTAAGTTCAAACTTGGCGTGAAGTTTAACCTTACAATGATATATCTCAAGAAAAATAAGCGATTCACCGTACATTTTACACAAGGCTTCACAATGGAATTTGACAATTTTATAAAACACATTAAACCAAACACGTTCTATTAATAACAACTAAAAGAACCATTTTACTTACGATTTTGGTGGGTCAACGTTATTACGAGACTGTAGAACGTGGATTATCAATCGTTTAAATGTATCATATTTAAGGCTGGGCATGAGTGATCGCAGCTCACCTAGTGGCAGAGCTGTACACTACTAGCATTGACTTTCATTCTTCCGCTAGCAAATATAGGGCAGTTTCATAAAGGCGGAAATTAGATGGTTACAGACGTAACCCCGACTGTAAACGTACTGAAATGTACATGCGTGACAATGTATGGTAGTATTAGTTATTAAACACAGCTTTTCTCACACATTGAACATTGAAGGATTTTTTCAAGTATTCCTCCGCGAGCAACAAGTTGATATGATAACCACCAGAGTGCAGGCTAAACACTCGAGTAGGAACACAAATACGGCGCGTACATGCTTCCACAATAATGTGGATGTTTTCGTCTTAAACTATCTAAAATTATTTAAATTACTTTTTTTTAAAGGTAATTAAACTTCGAATGTGGTGATATTTTTAAATTTTTGATAATTGCATTATTAAATAAGATCTAGAAATAGCAAACTTTGATTTTTGAGTTAAGTCAAAGAACAAATTTAGTTAAACCAATTCTAGAAACTAAAATATATCCACATTCGGACTGTCCTAATCTTAAAATGATACATTCAGACAAATTTTCTGATCATTATTACTCCAGTAATCTTATTACCCGTTTAACATTGCTTTTATGGAAGTTGAAATTTAAGATGGCGGCTGGGTCTGTCTAGCCTTTTTTACAGCTAGAATGATCTTTCAAAGTCTGAGCATATTTTCGTGAACCGTCCTGTACATTGGTGTAGCTCGGTGTTTGTTTTATAGCAACATTGCTGCATTTATAACTGATTAGATTTTACAACTACTTTATTTATAAGACAGAAAACTAATTAACTTTACCTTAGTAATTTAAATTTTACACAGCTACTTACGGATTAAATTAAAATTCATTACAGTTAACTTTACTTTCAACGGTTCGCTAAACTAATCCTGCCTCGCTGTTCTGTATTCAAACATTAAGTGTACGACAGCAGTTTAAATAGAGTAAATATTGGGTAGGCTACTGTTAAGTTTTTTTATGTTCTATGATTATTGATCTGAAGATGGGCGGTTGCCCGAAACCACGGATTTACTCTAAGGCTCCTTCACACTATTCGATTATGACCGTAATAGTAGACCATTAGACACTCGTTCCCCCAATACCACAGCCTCTCTCGTCGTCGGCGTCGCGTCGGTCGCAAATTTACGCGTTTCGCGCTAAGTTCGGAACTATCATATATGTTATCAACCTTATTAAAAAATCGAAGATATACAAAGTGTAGGTTTTAATAACTACTTTCAGAATCCGTTTGGTAAGTTCAAATCGGGTCACACAGCTTACTGCAATTGTGCAAAAACTACTTAGGCGAAAAACTTCATATTCCTTCTGTTTGAAGTAGGCCTACACATAATAAGCAATAATTTTTCGAAACATCTCCCTTTAATATTGTGAATTAAAAAGATATAAGTTTTTAAAAATTGTAATTTTAAGCGTTTTTTTTTTTTTTCAACTTTTCTCAGTGAAAAATGGCCCGATCGGGGTCTATAAAACACATTTTGTAGCTTTTTTGATTCTCTACAAATGTCCCATTGGAAGTACCGCGATCCATTCATAACTTTTTATAACATCATAGAAAAACCCAAAATAGTCCTAATGTGTTGTGTTTTTTGTTTATAAAAAATACGCAAAACCTCCAGATAGTTTTTGTATTTTATATACCTATGTGCTACCCTTAAAGTCACCGTGGATGTCGCTTGCTGTTAAATTCAATAAATAAATTAGCCTTTTTTGGGGCTATGCTGCCAAATCAAAAAGCGTAAAAGCAGCCTCAGTGTTTAATTTGAAGATATGAATTGTCTGACGTGTCAATGAAAGTAAAGTTAACGAGCTAATCAATTTTACACTGATCAGAAAAATTGCATTGAATAATTAAAATTTAAAAATAACACACAAATTTCGTTAAGGTTTAAAGAGCACTTTCTGTTTCGAATAATTACAGCAGGTTATGAACTGTTTCGCGTACCATTGATTTTATGTAAGAGCATTGGAACAGAATTTCCATTGTGCATTGGTGTGTTAATGCCTCTCCCTTTTACAAGACTTTATTAAAACCTGACAAGTTTGTGTTGGACACCCGTCAAAGCATGGCTCAGTAGTTCTGTTACAGATAAAGGAATTAATATCGTGCCCATTTAGATCGATAACCACGAGGACGTCACGTCTCTAAACTGTACGGGTTCCTAGTAGCTACGGAGCCTTAAAGACTAAATAAATATCTTGTTTGCAAACCTCGCCATTGCGATCTTCGCTTTTAAATTTCCATACACATAAATAAGATTAGAGTATCTCTGATTTATAAAATATAAGATTTTTTTAAGCTCAAATGGTAATTCAGAAATTACCAAAACCTAAACACACATTTATACATGTTTTGTCTGTCTGTCTGTCTGTTTGTCTGAATCGATTTTAACGAAACATATATTTACTTGTAGAGGACTTCTTAGAAAATATTTAGGCCACTTTTTATTCCGAAAATATTAAAAATTCCTGTAAAAAAAATTGAAACTGAGAAAATTATGGACAAAAATGGATTTTGTGGACAAATGATGGGGATATTGCGTGTCTATTTCGATCTTATTTTGTCTTACATTATGTACAGGTCACAGCTACTTATATCAAATTCGTGCAGTCCTAAATCAATCATCATTTCAGTAAAAGTAACACAATATACAATAGTATGTTTGCATTGGCTTCACCATATGTCACCGCAGAGCGAATCGAGTAGGGCAGAGTCCACAGTCCTTAATATAACCTTTAAACAGTCTTTTGTTGCAATGAAATGAGGTGCACTGCTTCTCAGGCCTTTTTACATTTTTGATACAAGCAAAAATTAATTAACGTGTACATAAATTGCCTATCCAACGCCGTTGTTTTTCACATTAACATTGTGCCAGCCCCTATGCAGTGAAAATATACGTCCAGGCCAAAGAGTTTTAGTGTGCATTTTTGGTGTGTGAAAATTAGATACACATGGCCTCTAGCGTCTGCAATATACATATTCCATACATCGTGCACCGTGCGTATCTGTTAGGATACACACATGAATAACTTGTATTTCATATTACATTTTTGACTGTTGATGAACTCAGTCAATAAACACTAAATTTAGTTAGTAAACACTAAAACTATGAATAAATTTACAAAAAGTCACTAAATAACAATGTATCACAAACCTAACCTATTCTTTTTCACATAGGCCTATATGGCACCTGTTGTAAACGCACATTCAGGGCTGCCAACGTAAAGACCAAATTGATACTGCTGTTCTGTGGGTCCAGGTGAGTTGAAAACAGCATTATAACTCTTTGGAAACGTGATCCAATTTAATACGTACTTGTTTAAAAGTGAAGTAGACCGTGTGCCGATCGGATAGTTGGGCGTCCAGAGCAAATCAGCTGTGTATCTAATTGGATACACATGGCAGTTACAGTGTTTTAATTATCAGGAACATGGGTTGTCACAAGAAATCGGTTAAGCAGAAATCGGTGAAACTCCGCTTACTTGATTTGTTTACATTGTATTACTTGTAAAAATTAATAGAAGCTTGGGGAAAACAAGGAAAATGTACAGAATTACTTGTCTAAACATTAATTTAAATAAAACGATTGGCTCTGTAATTAGGTTTTAGCCAACACGAAAATTTTTGTTTGTTTTACCGATAACTGGAAGAACTTACGGCGAGGCTCCATTTCAGCCATATTAGAATAAAGAATTCGAAAAATTTGTTGTTGCAATTGTTATTTCACGCTTATCATTTACGTTGCATTGAAAATACACTCGAATTTATGTAAATTACCAGTAAATCCCCGTGAAAAATCACCGGCGGATTAATTAGATACACATCAGAAATACATCATTTATACAAAAAACAACGCACTTTGTCTAGGCCTACCTAACTATGCAGACGGGGATTTTTAACTCGGTAAATGTGTACAATTTTAAAATGACTATAAAACTATAGGAATATTTGTTAAGATTTTGTGTTTATGTATATTATTATATATATTATTTAAAGAAAGATAAAAATATTATATTTTAATTGCCTTTTATTTCATATTGATAGATCAAATGATTTAGAAGTTATTAATATTATAGGCTATATTATTGATTGAAGTTGTAAACATAACCTTAAAGTATAATCTACGATAGGTTTTGTTCCTCAAAAACATCTAC
Organism: Philaenus spumarius; assembly: GCA_018207615.1. Lineage (NCBI taxonomy): Eukaryota > Metazoa > Arthropoda > Insecta > Hemiptera > Aphrophoridae > Philaenus > Philaenus spumarius. The sequence continues at coordinate 437,614 of JAGFPH010000005.1, forward strand.
TGTACCTTCGGATTTTCCTTACATACGAAATATTAAACCGTTCTCAGCCTTTTCACCCACCCTGTATATTAATTACAAAATTGTAAAACAATGAAAAACTAATAATTAATTGTCAATAGTTGTAGTTAATCAATTTTAGTTTTAGTAAAATAAATAACCAATCAAATTATAGAACTATACATAGCATAAATTTAATCTTACTTGAAGTCTTTAAAACCACTAATTTTAAACAATAATAACATTGTTTTATAACACCAATTGAGTTTGTTTTATTTTCTGATAATTAAGGTTTCATATTTAAGATTTAATTCAATTACATTTTTTATTAATTGGTGGCCGAGGGTAAACCCGTAACCACGAAGGAGAATTTTTAGTCTAGAACGGCACAGAAGACTTAAACCCGTTTACTGAATTTAAAGACACTAAGTTTAAGTTTTATATTTGAAAAATACCAAATACTTTAAGGCTAGGGTCCCTAAATACAAAACGGCGAAGTTGGCTACCAATTTCAATGTTAAAATAACCTAACCATACCGTCACTTTTAAGCATATTTTTGTGTTATTTTCATCAAAAAACGAAAGCTGTATTTTTTTCTTAAAGTAAAATAGATTGAAAATGTTGATTGCTAAGGTTTTTTTGCAATATCTCTTTTTGCAACTGAGTAAAAAATTCATAAAGTTTACTATTTATATCATACGTTTATGAAAACAATAAAAAGGTTTTTGAAAATGTCTTCAACAATCAACATCCGCATATGACAGTACTTCAAAATGAAACCATTTAAAAAAAATTGATTCCATGAATTAACGGAAAAAAATTACTTATTCTGTAGCATTGCTTTTATGGGAATCAGATTCAATATGGCAGTCAGGGGTATCCTCCCTTAACTTACGCCTCTAGTTTTGCAAATCAGTCAAAAACAATACTTGGAGTTACTCATCTTTGTTTTCCTAAAAAATTAAAATTACGTTCAACAAAATATTTATTTTATGCCCTTTTGGCCATAACAATTTGTTACACTTTCTAAGAACTTAAGTATCGCTATCCACCTAAGGCCTCAATCTTCGTGGTGTTATGCTTACCCAAATAAAAGTCACCATCCTTTATACCACACATGACAAGTTTGTGAAAATTAGTTTATTTTACGTTTGAATTTTTTATTCTTACGTGGGTATTACACGCATCAGCTTGCAGAGCTATAAGTTGAAGAGTTTGCTAGGTGGGAGCACTGTACACTGGAAGGCGCTGGTGTGGAAGGGATCAGACGCATGCGCAGTACGAAAAGTTGATGTCCGATGTTGGTCAGCATGCTGTATCGGCTTGCACACGTAATTTGTACCCTATTACAACAGCAGCTTGCAGCGCAGCATGCTGTTCAGCAAGCTGCTGCGTGTATTATCCACTTCAGAGTGTGTCAATATTTTATTTCAATTAATTTCTATACTTGTCAAGAGTATTGGATACAAATATTACCCGAATACAGATTAAACTAACTCAAGGCTGGCGAACACAAATACTTAGATAACACTATCACTTTCCTAGCTATAGATAAGTCCTTTGTTTATAAACAATCGTTAGTATGACAGTCTATGCTTGCCTTGTACTGTTGTCTTTGTAATCAAAGTTGTGGCACAAGAGATATTTGGATCACCAGAGAGGAAATATTAGCAATGTATCCTTATCTTGCTTCTCGTTGTGCATTGTAAGTCAAATGTTATTTTCAATAGTTTATAATGGTAACGGAATCCTTAAATTTCGACTAGTCTAGCCGTAAAATGACTTGGAAGTGCTTTTATTAAATCCGAATTAAGAACAGAATTTTGAATATGCAGCCTGCCTCCCTGTACGTCGAACTTGAAATTGAATAATCAAATTTTGTCAACTTCATCGCCTACGGTTCCTTTTAATAATAGGCGTGTAAAATGAAAAACGTAAGCAGCACTGCCGCATTACTATATCCGAATTTTCTTTGCACGGATAATACAAAATCATTGATCAGGCGATTACTATGAATTTTGTTAATTCTTCATTGAACTATACTAAAAATACCTTTGCACAGGATTATAGTAAATTTAATTGCCTTTCGAATGATATAACGCACAAGTTGTACTCGGGCTTATGGGTGGTAGAAATTGCCCAACTACCTTACATGGATAATGAAAACATCATTTATCGGGAGATTCCTATGAATTTTGTTCTTTGTTCCAAGAACTGTAGCAAAAATATTACTCGGGCTGAGTTGCGCAATTTTCTGTTGAATCAAAAATGTTGCCATTTTGCGTCAAATAAAAAATACGTGTTTGGGAAATCCTACAACGATCCTTTCATAAAACGCATTTTGGGGGTAGTTTGCACCCCAATGGGTTGAAAACTACTTCAGATAAACTCACGACTCTGTTCATTTCACTTCCCACCAAAAAATAGAGAAAACATTTTATTTTCCGTGATTTCCTAATTTTTTGTCAAATTAGGGGTGGTTTCACCCTCTACGGCGAACTATTGTGGTGCATTTCTTAGTGGGTTTCTATGGGGCCACTAAATTTCTAAATTTTAACCATAATTTGTGCTTTCCATAGCATTGTTTGAAGGTGGCATAAACGTTGTTGTGAAAACACGTTAAAAAGGGTGTTTTTTTTTGGCATTTTTAGGGGTGAGACCGGGATTTTAAAGCCCATTTTCGGAATGTGCGACTCAAAAGACATAAAGTTCAAGTGGTCTGGTCCGGGAGGCATTTCCTGAGGTCATACCCCGAGATTTACATAGACTATAAATTTGAAGGAAAGAAGTAAACATTCATAAGAAAGATTCTGTTAGTCTATGGTAGCCTGATTATCGACAAAAAACCTACATTTTTATGGACCAAAAACAAAATCAAGATTATTTTAAAAACTGTTCTACGATTTTATTTGCAGATCAATAGTGAACATCATAAATGAAAGAAATAAGCCCTAACCACAGATGTAACCATAATTATCACAAGGGTTATCTTCAACAACAACAAGATGTTTGTTTACAAATTCGGATACACGATAAAAGACTTTAAAACCTCCAGCCATTACATCATTTCGTCAACAATGACGCACTTCAAATGGACTGTAAAATTTGTGTTTAAAAACTTCTACAACGCCCACCGCTTTCTGGATTAAAATAAAATGTCAAATTAACCATTAACACGGGGAAAGATGTTATAAACATGTCAATCAGTGGTGATGCAGCCTACTTACTGAATCAATAACCCCACCCACCCGACTGTAAGACGCCTAGGACGGGAAACAAAATCAAAGAATTTGTCTTCTGGAAACGAAAATTAAATACATTGAAGTAGCAGTACTACCTTTTATATTTTATGGTGTAATCAGAAGGCTCGAGACTGATCAATATTTGGGCTACGGACGTTATAATAACTTCTTTACAGCCTCAAAACACAAAACGAAGTATGCTTTGCTAAATCATTTAAAAGTTCCATTCAAATGTGGTTCAAAGAACTGATTTTTCAAAATTGATTTTACTCATTTATTTTAAATTTATTTAAGGACCCCTGTGCACGCCAACCCTCGATGGAACCTTCTAAAAACATAATGTTATGTTTTTTTTTAATAAAGGTGTAGGATTAATAATAACCTCAAAACTAAGAAGGTAAATAATTTTAAATGTTCAAATCAAATTATTTCGTTTATTTTATAACAGCAGTTATAATAAAGATTAAAAGAACCAGCAAGGCACAGGTCTACGCTTAATCAAAAGCCTAACACAACAGTTAGAAATACAAATAATTTTTTCATATTTTGAAATCAACTGTTAATATTTGTTACTCACCATCAATTACCGTATATTATCAAGGCCTACTATTAAATTATAATATGTCTTATTTATTTTTAATTAGGATCTAACATAGATTTTTATTATTTTAAAATTCCATAACGCAAGTTTTTATTGGTTTGTGCGTTGGTTCAGTCTAGGAATAACTTAAAATATTATTTTGTACTAAGCTGGACGTAGGCATCAACTGTTTTATTTGTTACTTTATTCAATTGGTTGCTATGGTAATGAATGTCAATATATTCAAGAAATATATGTGTTGATTTATCAGTCTAGGCCTAACCTAAAATTATGTTTAATTTATTTTACCTGCCTTAATTTCAACATACACACATAATTTATGTTTTTCTGCACATCTTTTTGAATGATAGTCTATAAGTTTCATTTTTCAATAATTGTCGTGTTTTAGTTTTTCATAATGTTGCTTATTTATTGGTATTACAGCTGTTAAACGCTATGGGTTTAACGCCCAACTTGATCCTGTAAATTTGTTCCGACTAAATTTACAAATATTTAAATAAAAAATGTTTTTATCAATATGAATTCTAGCATATATTACTCAGGGATAGTGTAGCTTTTTATTTAAAAAAAAAATGACAATTGGTTCAGTAGTTCCAGAGATTACATCCTACAAACAAACAAACAAATTTTACCTCTTTATAATATTAGTAGATAGTGTGTGTTGTTTTTACTTCAACAGATGGCTTTGTTCACGAAAAAACCTATCCTTAAAAGTTACAAATACAAATAATTGTTTTAAGTTTGAAATCAGCTGATAATGAAAATATTATAGGAAACAGTTGACTACATATGTAATGGCGCTTACATTTTTGTCAATTTGTGTCAAAATTTCAAAGCAATCGGCGAAGAATTTTCGGAGATTATCGATTTTGAACAAACGCACATTTACATCTATATAGATTACAGACTATAGATCAATATTTTAATGTATTCTTTGTGCAATTAGTACTTGGAAAAGCAGAGATAAAACTCACTTGGATGTTATTGTCAAGGTGTGTAACGATAACGAGTTTAGGTTAGTTTGTGGGGATGTTAGAAGGTCTTATCCTCCTTAGTAAACTTATTCCCTTGTAAGTAACAAAAAAAGATACTTGTATAAAATATATGTGTTTTTGAACAGTGGTAATAGATGAATAATTCTATAGTGAACATAAGATAATTCGACCACGCAGCTGAACCACTGACGTGAGTTGAGTGAATTTCCAAAATGAAGTTTATATGTTTTAGGATTTCCCCCAACTATTTTAAAATTCCCCTACTCATGAAAGCCCTAAATAGCTGCCTGTGAGTACGAAATATATTAGTAGAATAATTTTTTTGCACAAAAGCTTCGACTCACGCGCTCCTTCGTTCCACTCGCAGTGGAAAAACTCGCCTTGCGAGTTTGCATCTCGAACAGGCGGCCTCGGGGTATGCACTGATTCGCTTCGCTCGCAGTTTACAAACTCGGCCATTGGCCTCGGATCAACCCATAGGTAAAATAAACCACGTGGCTTTGAACCGGGTACTTCTATGGTATTTTACGTTTTGATCGATTTTGGGGGAACCAAGTGAGCTATAAGGTCGCGTAAAAAATCAAAATGTGCAGAATAACATCGTACATTTATAATTGTTAAAAAAAACTCAAAAACAAATTCATTCTCGTAGGAAAAATGTCAGAAAATAGTTACATCCCGTCAAAAATTGTGCTTCCGGTTGTTGGATTTTTTTTGGCTAACGAACTCATTCGAGCGACTTTGAGAATCAACGCATGTACCAAATTTGGACCAAATCGGACTTAAAATGCGGTCGTTAAAGTGCAAACATATATAATATTTTTAATGACACCCCAAAACGTGTTCTGGGGACCATGATCGATGCTCATTTACTACTCCCGATCTTAGGACTCACCATAAGGGTCACTGCAATAGCTCATATTTCCTATGAATTCGCTATTAAGGTCATAGATAATCATATCCTTCTGTCCTAAAAATATACGAGGAAGCAAAACGCAAATATTCCATACAGAATTTTTATTTGACTGATATTGAAGTTTCACCGAGATTGAATTCCCCTCGAGCTGTCGGTTACTTAACTAAAGCTATCTTTCACCGAATACGACAGAATAATATTTGAATATACTTCTTTTCTACTTAGACTCAAAGGCTTTGGAAACGTTGTCATGGCAACCACTAAACGCAGAACTAATAAGGTTACATTGTATCAGTCTAAAAGGCGTACGTTCCTGAAAATACGTCCGCCAAATCTCAAACAACAACTTAGTATGAAGTTACAAGTATATTAGAGACTGTTGGTTAGTCACGTGACTTACCGGGGGTTCTGAGAGTTCAATAAACCGTCGTTTGCTTTGAAACACTTGAAAGTGAAGCTGGTTTGGTGTGAGAAAAATGCATAGGATAAATCATTTAAGTACGCTGGAGTCATCAACATTCAAGAAGCAGATATTTGTGTTGTGATTTCCAATGCTTTTATCTTGTAAGCACGCAAAATGCATTATTATATTATTAGAACTTGTTATGCAATGGGACATCAAAAGCTAAGATCAAAAGAAATATACGTGAGTTAGGCACGTCTGTCAAAACTATTTGGATATTGCATTCAATAATTACTTTACACCGAATTGCAAATATTTCTAATAAGACGAGTTTTCAACTTATTATAGACTAGAAGGCCACGCCCCCTGCTCGCTTCTTTCGCCGACCTCAGCAGTGACTCGCGTCAAAACAAATGCAACCAGGTTATCTACACTAATATTATAAAGAGGTAAAATTTGTCTGTTTGTAGGGGGTAATATCTGAAACTACTGAATCGATTGGAAAAATAGTTTTACTAACAAAAAGCTACACTATCCCTGAGTAACATAGGGTAGAATTAATTTTGTTTTAAGGCTTAAAACAACCACTAAAACAATAAATATTAGCTGTTATACTTTCCTTAATGTTAGAGAGCTGAAATTTTGTCAATTTATTTCTTACAAGATGCATAGAAAACGTAAACTAGATTTGCATTTTGTCGCGTACTGCTAAGGGGTGAAAATGGTATAACAACCCCTAAAACAATAGAAATTAATTGTTATAATTTCCTTAAAGTTAATGAGCTGAAAATTTGTACATTTCTTTCTTACAACATACATAAAAAAGTATCATAGATTGACATTTTGTCGCGTGCTGCTAAGGGTAGTACTAAATGTAGTAACAACCCCTATGCAAAATGTTGATTGTTATACTTTCCTTAAAGGTAAGGTAATAAATTAAGGAATTTTAAAATTAGGAACGACTATGTTACATCCTAATTAAAAATAATTCGACCACACAGCTGAACCGCTTCGCACGCCAATCCTCGTGTTGCGAGTATCTTCAATACACAATATTGCGTGCTTCGCACGCCAACCCCACGGGTACTTCTATTGTATTTTACGTTTTGGGGGAACCAAGCAAGCTATATAAAGTCGCGTATAAAAACAAAATGTGCAGATAACATCCTACATTTATATTTGTAGAAAAAACCCAAAAACAAATTCATTCTCATAGGAAAAATCTCAAAAAATAGTTACTTCCGGTCAAAAAACGTGCTTCCGGTTGTTGGATTTTTTGGCTAACGAACTCGTCCGAGCGACGTAGACAACCAACATGTGTACCAAATTTGAACCAAATCGGACTTAAAATGCGGCCGCTAGTGTGCAAACATACATATATATATATATATATGATTTTTAATGACACCCCAAAACGTGTTCTGGGGACCATGATCGGTGCTCATTTGCTACTCCCGACCTTGGGTCTTACCATAAGAGCCACTGCAATAGCTCATTTTTCCTATGGAAATTCGCTAGTAAATAAGACATATTAGAATGTAATAGTAGGGCCTATTTATATACAATAACATGTTTGCATTTGCTTCGACTCGAGTCACTACAGGTGTTGGCGAGCAGGGGCGGATCCCTCTAAGAAAACTCGTTTTATTGGAAATATTTCCAATAAGAAATATCTCAGCTGCAAGAAATTGCACTGTTTAGATACGGATATAGGGTGATGCGCTGGAGTCGCCCGTATTGTTTTAAATAGTTTTTTTTTAATTATGGATTTCTGATGTGTATCTAATTAATCTGATTTTCACGGGGCTTACTAGTATATTGTATCAAATAAGTTACTGATTTGTCAAACTTTCTAAAACAGTATTTACAATTCCCCATTACAAAACATGAAGTTCAACTAGCCTCGCATGCAACAAATAAGGAAGCTTATCCATTTATCATCATTCATGACCCTACGAAGGATAGCTCTGACCTTGACATTAAATAACAATAAGTAACCATCTGTTAAACCACTGTACAGTCGAGCACGCCTACACACCAACTCTGTGAGCTCACACTGATTCAAAGAATACAAGACAGTCGTGGTAGACTTTTATAGTAGTTGCCTTTCTGTCAAATAGTCATGTGCATTAAGTAATTTTAAAAACCAAGAGTTATTAGCGAATTTCCATAGGAAAAATGAGCTATTGCGGTGGCCCTTATGGTGAGACCCAAGGTCGGGAGTAGCAAATGAGCACCGATCATGGTCCCCATAACACGTTTTAGGGTGTCATTAAAAATCATATATATATATGTGTATAAATGTGTTCGCACTCTAGCGGCCACATTTTAAGTCCGATTTGGTCCAAATTTGGAACACGTGTTGGTTGTCTACGTAGCTCAGACGAGTTCGTTAGCCAAAAAATCCAACAACCAGAAGTACGTTTTTTGACCGGAAGTAACTATTTTTTGAGATTTTTACTACGAGAATGAATTTTTTTTAAAAGTTTTTTCTAAAAATAAAAATGTAGCATGTTATTCTGCACATTTTGTTTTTTTACGCGACCTTATAGCTCACTTGGTTCCCCAAAAATCGATCAAAACGTAAAATACCATAGAAGTACTCAGTTCAAAGCCATGTGGTGGATTCTACCGTAAGGTTGGCGTGCGAAGCACGCAATGCATTGTGTATTGAAGATACTCCCAATATTCGGAATGGCGTGCAAAGCACGCAATGCATTGTGTATTGAAGATACTTCCAATACGGGGGTTGGCGTGCGAAGCACGCAATATTTTGTGTGTTAAAGATACTCCCAATATTCGGAATGGCGTGCGAAGCACGCAATGCATTGTGTATTGAAGATAAGCCCAATATGCGGAATGGCGTGCGAACCATTTTGCAGCTTTTCAGCACCGTCGCGTCGTGAATAGACCTATTTCCCAAATTGTTGGTTGAAACCCTATAAACTTAATTTTGGAAATTTACTCAACTCACGTCAGCGGTTCAGCTGCGTGGTTGAATTACTATTATTACTAGTAAATCCCCGTGAAAAATCACAGGCGGATTAATTAGATACACATCAGAAATACATCATTTATACAAAATACTATTTTAACAACACACTTTATCTAGGCCTACCTAACTGTGCAGACGGGGATTTTTAACTCGGTAAATGTGTACAATATAAGGACTATAAAACTGTAAGAAAATTTGTTAAGATTTTGTGTTTATGTATATTACTATACATATTTAAAGGAAGATAAAAGTATTATCTCTAATTGCCTTTTATTTCATATTGATAGAGCAAATGATTTAGAAGTTATTAATATTATAGGCTATATTATTGATTGAAGTTGTAAACATAACCCCAAAGTATAATCTACGCTAGGTTTTGTTTGCTTATTACAGATGATGGGTGAAATCAGCTGTTATATTATTTCTTCTTTAAATGTTACTCCACGTACGCTCGTACGCACACTCATTTTTGTAAGAGTTGATGTTAAACTTAACATTGGCTTTGTTATGTTGTGATTTTGCAACTTCGACTTAGAATTTACGGATATCAAATTTTAAATGGAAATGTTTACGTTCTGAAAATTCCTCTCCTATTGACCAAGGGCGCCCATATGATATTTTCTAGGGAGGCGTCTAGACCGGGGTATGGGGAAAAGGGGTACCCTCCTCACCTTCGGCAACAGGGGTCCAGGGAAATTCTCCGTCAGAAAACTTTAAAAATTTGGGAAGCCAATTTGGCTGTTTACGTGAAACATTAACCCACACAGCATTGAGTGTGTACCTTTACACCGTCAATGAATACACAGAGCTATAACACGCCTAAAGGCAGCACCAAGTAGTGACCCAACAGTTCATGCTTGAACTCTTGTAAAAAATAAAAGAAGTATATATAAAATCAAACAGCACATAACATTTAAAACATGTTTTCTTAAAAGAAAAATACCTGACTATAATTAATAATCTACGTATTTTCCTTTCCCTGGGAGATTGGGGGCCACGGCCCCCTCTGGCCATAGGTATGGGTGCCCATGCTATTAACCATTAAAGCGTAAATAATAATGAAAATATTTACTACATTTAAACCCAAAAGTTGAGGAGCACTTTGACGACAAATTTATACTAATTAAATGAAACCCCGAACTAAAGAAAAAACACAACAACAATGACTGAAAAACGTAATTGTTATGTTTAATGATCTGCAAAACATTACTCTTCATTTGTTATTTTTTGTTTCTTGTTTTTCTAGCTCGGGATTTCATTTAATTAGTGTCTTGACCCTACTAGATACAATTAAATAAATAATACAAACAATTTTCATTCCCGAATTATTGCGTCGAAAAATAGTTATTTAAATCTATTTAGTAAAGAAATTATATTCGGAATCACTCATGTGACAGGTGCCCACCACCTTATTTAACAATAACCACTTGATTTAAGTTGATAGTGGTCGTGCTAAATAATGGCTTGCACAAAAACAATAGCTGATGTCACAGTTTATAGTTAAAGCCAGCTTGAGGTCTAAGTCAGTCTGTTAGTAACCTTGGTTTGGAGCAGACTCCAGATCACACCATGTAGTCTCGCTTGTCTTCACCTTCAGTTAGTTTAGTTATACGTTCGGGCCAACAGAGATAAAGTTGATTTAATAAAGGATGTTAAATCCACTACTCGTTTAGAGAATTATTTAAAGAACCTTTCTATACCACCACCATCCTGACAACGCAAGAGGACCGACTGCACACCCGAAAAGGGAGACGCAACATCGACAGAGCACCGCATGAGTGACTCGACGAGGCTGAGAAACACTCACAGAACTAACTGTATACATCTATATATATATACCAGGTGTCTTCCCCTATTATTTATTTTATTAATGGAAATAGAATAAAATTTAACAATTTTATTTAACAATTTTAAATGAGAACCCCTATTGAGTGACATCTCATTTTAAAGGCCTTGATAAAAGAAGAAGATTGGCGCAAAGCGCAGGTCTGTATGTTGACTCTATCCAACACAATGGCCATTCAAAGTTAAAAATTTTCCCCATTTAAATAACATTGAAATGATAAAGATGATACACCTGTTATTTTTTGCAAGGGTTTAAGCCAGTAGATCACTCAATCTAATTTACAAAACATAGCAATTAGTATAAAAACAGTAAAGTTAAGCCCTCTGGAACTCCCAGGTACTGGACTTTAGGTTGATACAACCTTGCTTTGTTATTCATAACTGTGCATGTTTTTCGACTCTATTCTAAATCTGTCTATTTCCATTTAAAAAAAAAATAATAGGGGGATGGGACCTGGTATATATAATCCAAATACCACTCACTGACTCACTCATCACGAAATCTCAAAAACCACCGAACGGATTGGAATGAAATTTGGTATGTAGCTTCACTTAGGGCAATAGGTGCTCGCTAAGACAGGTTTAAAACAAATTCGAAATTTTAGGCGAGGTTTGGGGGTGTTAAAGTCGCTAAAAATCCCCATATTTAACTTTGATTTGTCTCTCCGTGCAAAGCCGGATCGTGCCAGCTAGTGGTGGAATAAACTTTGAACACAAAATCTCACAACTACGTTTATTAACTCAAACGCGTTTCAACGACAAAGTCGCCATCTTCAGTGATGCACGAGCTACAATAGTCAAACTACCTAACTTCTACAATGATTTGTGAGAAAGAGATCCTGGTTAAAGGCACTCGTCCGTGTTGGCACAGTTGCTTACGTTCGAATCAGTGAAATACTGCTGGTATTACGTAAAGAGCCCTACCGATTTCTATCTCTGTTCGTTTATTTTAATGTGCGACGATCTCTTCAGCGTGATAAAGACCTGAAGATGGAGTTACAGTTCCGAAACAGGTCGTCTTAAATTATATAACACGAAGTCACGTGACAGACCTTATATTTTTATAAGGCAATATTATTGTTAATTATAGTGACTTGGTACCGCAAACATGCAGTTCATATTTTTATTTTACTAGATACACTTTTTTTCTGCCTGATTTTTTTTCGTGAATCATAATAACTTGTTCAGCAGAAAGTATCTAGGCTTAGGCGGTCAGGGTCTAGATCAGTGCATCAACATAGGCAAAGTAGGTGACTAGGTCTAGGGGGGCGTGGCCTGAGTCAACTACTACAACTGTAATCAATAATCTCAAACTACACTAACTAGTTACAAACTGTTCAACTAATATCACCCAAGTTTGTATAAACAACAATTTATGTCGGTGTTGGTTTGGTTTGTGTAGTCAGTGCCATCTATCTACAACGAGGCGAACCTTGTTGGCTACAATCCAATTCCAATGTACTAGGAAATACTGAAGGCCTTGAAAGCGTTAATGACTCGCTCTCTCTCGCTCTCCCAGTTTAGTCGAACCGAGATTATTATTCAGTAAATATTGATACAGCAAATACTTTCCGCCTTCTCTGAAATTCTTCGGAATTGCTTCGTATATTTTGTTCATGTAACGATGTGTTTTCCCATAAAGCAACAGCTTGGTCTGTTTATGCGAGTTACCTTTCGTACTGAGAAGCATTGTGCTAATTGAAAGTATCGCTTTGGCCCAGTGTCGAACCAAAGCATTGACTTCTACAAGGTTTACCTCGATCTTCTACTCATCCTTGAATAGACCTTTCTGTCCTTGGCGCATTCAAATGAAAACCACTTCTCACTGTCATTATGAGCTTTACAGGCGGATTCTCTTGCTCCTAAATTTACTATCTCTTCTAATTACAGAATACCTTGGTAGCGAATTTCCATAGGAAAAATGAGCTATTGCAGTGGCCCTTAAAGTAAAACCTAAGGTCGGGAGTAGGAAATGGGCACCGATCATGGTCCCCAGAACACGTTTTGGTGTGTCATTAAAAATCATATATATATGTGAGTGTTCGCACTCTAGCGGCCGCATTTTAAGTTCGATTTGGTTCAAATATGGTACACATGTTGGTTGTCTACTCGTCGCTCGGACGAGTTCGTTAGCCAAAAAATCCAACAACCAGAAGCACGATTTTTGACCGGTAGTAACTATTTTTTCTACGGAATGAATTTTGTTTAGAATTTTTTCTAAGAATATAAATGTAGGATATTATTCTGCACATTTTGTTATAGCTTGGTTTTCCCAAAATCGATCAAAACGTGAAATACCATAAAAGTACTCGGTTCAAAGCCATGCGGTTGGCGTGCGAAGCACGCAATTCCTGGTGTATTGAAGATACTCCCAATACGCGGAATGGTGTGCGAACCATTTTGCAGCTATCAGCACCGACGTGAATAGACCTATTTCTCAAATTGTTGGTTGAAACCCTAAAACATAGGCCTATAAACTTAATTTTGGAAATTTGCTCAACTCACGTCAGCGGTTCAGCTGCGTGGTCGAATTATTTTTTACACTGACAAGCCGGGACTAACTTAATTCCTACAATGAAACAGATTTTTATAGACGGTATTTTTCAGGATTTTTGATGGCATATAAACTAAAATTAAAATATCGCGTCCACGATAACCTGAAGATAAGATACTGTAGGTAATCACATATCATGGTAATAAATCATTTGGATTGCGGCTTTGTACATATATTTTAAGTTACTTTCGAAATATCAGAGTCTAGGTCAAGTAGTTACTGGAGGTATAATTAAAATGTTCTACTCCTCAATAGATCAACTAATAGTCACCTAAGTCAACATAATTTTCCCCAGTAGCAACGCAAATACCTTTTTAATTCATCATCTTCGCGTGCTAGTACCTAATAAACTATTAACACATTAATTTGCCCTTGGCCAGAGATCAGCTCGCTTGTTACTTCCGTCGAAAGAGTATTTAATATTTTCCTGTTCTACTGTTCATTATTACATAACCTTTTGTAGTAACATAGTAACAATACTTGAATTGTTCTAACAGTGAATTACAAACAAATATCTTATAACTAACTAGCTGACCCGTACGGCGTTGCCCGTGGTGGTTGGTATTTTCAGTCTTTTTAACGTAATTGTATTCTTTTTAAGTGTTCAGTCAGTGAGTGGTATTTGGCTTTTATTTAAATAGATCTTAAATAATAAAAGCACTATTGTCATAATAATAAAAGATCTGGAATTATGATTTTAATTACTTTGATCCCCCCAAAGCCCCCTAAAATTTCGAATTTTTTCAAACCCTTCCTTAGTAAGCACCTATTACCCTAGAGGAATGTACATACCAAATTTCATTTCAATCCGTTGGGTAGGTTTTGAGAAATCGTGATGAGTGAGTAAGTGAGTGAGTGAGTGGTATGTCGCTTTTATATCTATATATATAAAAGCCAAAACCCACTGTCTCACTGACTCACTCATCACGATTTCTCAAAAACTATCGAACGGATTGGAATGAAATTTGGTATGTAGCTTCCTCTAGGGCCATAGGCGCTCGCTAAGAAAGGGTTTCGAAAAATTCGAAATTTTAGGGGGGGTTTAGGGGGATCAAAGTTATTAAATCACAATTTCTTCAAAACTGCAATAATTTAGGTTTAGTTGGCTAAATTTATGTAAGCTTAAATCCCCAAAACGGATTGGAATGAAATTTGATTTATTCAAAACTACAGAATGGATTGGAATGAAATTTGGTATGTAGCTTCCTCTAGAGCCATAGGTGATCACTAAGAAAGGGTTTGAAAAAATTCGAAATTTTAGGGGGGGTTTTGGGGGATCAAAGTTGCTAAAAAACGATTTCTTCAAAACTACCGAATGGATTGGAATGAAATTTGGTATGTAGCTTCCTCTAGGGCCATAGGTGCTCACTAAGAAAGTGTTTGAAAAAATTCGAAATTTTAGGGGGGTTTGGGGATCAAAGTTATTAAATCACGATTTCTTCAAAACTACCGAACGGATTGGAATGAAATTTGGTATGTAGCTTCCTCTAGGGCCATAGGTGCTCATAATTTTAGTACTTTTATTATTATGACAATAGTGCTTTTATTATTTAAGATCTATATATATATATATAAGCCAAATATCACTCACTGACTGAACACTTAAAAAGAATACAATTACGTTAAAAAGACTGAAAATGCCAACCACCACGGGCAACGCCGTACGGGTCAGCTAGTATATAGATAAAATGCACTTGTGGGAATGAACTGCTTTTTTTAAAGATGCTCATACTGAATGAAATGACTTGGGCGATTTTGCGTTTGTGTATTAGTGTTGTGTTTATGTGTATGTCCTATTTATTGTAATGAGCAACGACTCTTCGGAGTGATTAAGACCTGAAGATGGAGTTTCGGCTCCGAAACATGTCGCCTTAAATGATACGACATGTAACGCGATGGACCTTATTAAGGAAATAGTTATTATTAATTATAAAAGTGGCTTGATTCCACAAAAACTCAATTGAAACGTAACATTTGTATCTCTTACCCACGAGCCGTGCCCTAGCTTTAAAATAACAACGTAAAGTCTTCAGTTCGTTGTTTTAAATCGTATTTTACTTCAAACAATAGTCTTGAGCTTTTCTTAACTGTTTGGTTTGTAATCTAGATGGTGTATTGCTTGAAACAAGAACAGGTTCATAATATCGAAACCGTGAACTATTCCAGAACACACATTACAATGAAACTCGAGGTCTCATTCGTCGAACTTGATTAATAGTCCATAGAATTACTACGATTCATAACCTATTACATAGGCCCCGGAAGTCCGAGTACGGCAAAATATTTTGCAAACGAGCGATGTTATTTTTCAGAGCATAATAAAATTATACGAAAAAATGTATTGAAATTTGAGTGTGAAAATGTGTGACCGCCATCTTGATAGTAATTTTTTTCAAATACGAAAGGCGCCTTGTGATACATCGTTTTATTGTAAAATTTCAAGAGAAAAATAATGGTGAAACCCGTTTTTAGATATCATTTTAGGTTGTCAAGTTGCAGCCCGTCAAACTTGGGAAAACAGGAAAATGGCCCATCTGGGTTGACAGTTTAACTGTTCCTAAAATTTCGTTTACTGAATTCTGTTAATTTGAGTTCAGTTTGAATAAATCAGTGCAACACTTTAATAGAGTTTGCTATTCAACGCTTGTATTACGATAAATTTAAATAAGGTTAAACGCAGGAAAGCCATTCCCTATTGTTTCTTATGTCAAAGGTTCCTTTAAACTAATTTTAGATTAATCGCTAAAAATCAACTTTTACTACGTAGTTTTTGTAAGTGCGGCATTTGTATTTAAATAATTTTTCCATTGTTATGGCCCTTAATGAAAAAGAAATCATAACACTGCTTTTGATGAGGGGTTATGGGGATATGATTAGATCTTAAGACCAGAATAGAAACTTATTTAATGATGAATTTCCTAATCGTCCTACAATTTCGAAAACCGTAGTTGGAAATACAATAAAACGATTTGAAGAAACAGTGGTTATTAAAATCTTACTTGTGGTTAAGATCTTAGATTAGTGTTTCTTGTGCCATCTTCACTGTTTTCCCAAGTCTGACGGGCTGCAACTTGAAAACGAAAGGTGATATTTAAAAACGGGTTTCAAAATTATTTTTCTCGCGAAATTTTACATTAAAATGATGTATCAGAAGACCCTTTTCGTATTTAAAAAAAAGTTACATTCAAGATGGCGGACAATATTTTCAATCACAAATTTCAATACATTTCATTTACATTCGTATAATTTTATTATGTTCTGAAGAATAACATAGCTTGTTTGCAAAATGTGTCGCCGTATTCGGACTTCCGGGACACCCGGTATATACTAATCGGGTCCAGCAGTTAGAAGTCTTTCAAACACGCGCTGCAATCATTTGCTCTATATTTACTTCGTCCATTACTTGGAAAAACTATTTTACATTATAATATAACTCTCACAGAACAAAGTAAAGCCGTCCATTATTGACACTTTAACGTTACTTTCCCAGCTACCATTGTTGTTTACATTGCAGTTGCCTGTTTCACGTAACACGTTCACTGCTACGCAAATTTCGTATTTCCTATGCTAGGAGCTGACCTTTTATTTTTTTTTATTTACAGCCTAAATGAGTAGAAATTACTTTTTTTTTTAACCTTTCTACGCAATAATCACTAATATTTTAAAGTGGACGCACATGTGCGTCCATAGCACACAGGCTTAAAATTGGCGTGCGAAGCAAGCAATGCATTGTGTATTGAAAATTCTCCCAATACGTAGGTTGGGGTGCGAAGCACGCAATGCATCGTGTATTGAAAATTTTCCCCATACGGAGGTTGGCGTGCGAAGCAAATGTTTAAAATGTTTATAAAATGTTGTTAATCAGTCTAGGCCTAACCCAAAATTATTGTATGTATGTTGCCGTTAAGGCAGGTAAAATAAATTAAATATACACACAATAATTTTAGGTTAGGCCTAGACTGATGAACCAACATTTTATGATTATTGAATGTATTTCAGCGCTTGACGATAATATCTGAACTACGCCAGACGGAACCGGTAGTCTCTTAATTTAAACTGATGAACCATAACACATGTTTCTTGGATGTGTAGCCATAGCAACCAATTTGATAACGCTTTTTCGTTACTCGTATTTTATATTTGCCATTGCCATAGCAACCAATTAGTAATACTTTTTTCGTTACGCATTACATTTTCTATTAATTTGTTAACTCCTACCGCGACCCGCGTTAAAGGAACTTCGTTCCAAAATACACTACATGGTGGGTAATTCGAAAACCAAATAAGTTTATTTGACTTTTTCTTACTTTTAACCACCGACGCAAACAGAGGGGTGTTCAACGTGTGTATCCGTCTGCGGCATCGTAGCTCCCAAACGGATGTACCGGTTTTGATTTAGTTGTTATTTTAGTAGCAGAATCGCCTCCTAGAATCTTTACCTTTCCATACTCTGGATACTCTGTGTATAAAGCCACAATTAATTCTAGCTGATAGCCAATGGACATTTCAAAGATAATAAACTTTCCGAAAATTAATAACAAACGAATTTTATGGTTCTGTGTCGAAGGTGTCTTTCAAATTTATTTTAATAAGTTTAAATAATGTGTTATCTTGTAAAACTTTTGTTTTCCACTAGGCTAAGATCACACAGGTTGTAAATTTCCAAAAATATAAAAATTTGTTATAGTTTTTAAAATTGTATTCATTTTTACTTTCTCACTAAACTACAAGTGATCGCAAAAAAAACCGATGTTGAGATTTTTGTGGAAATATCCGTTTTGGGACCACCTGAGTCCAAAAAAGTGTTTTTTACAAAATGTCTGTCTGTATGTATACAAAGCTAGAGCGAAAACTATTCTATCGATTTCAAACAAATTTGCACCAGACATGTCAATTAGGCCTGCACAGATGCACGAAAAACGGTTTTGAACATTTTTGAAAAACAACCCCCATTTTGGAAAAAAAAACCCAAAAAATCTGTTATTATTTTTTTATAAAAGAACGGCTCTAACGATTTTGATAAAATTTGGCTTATTTGTAGCCTTTAATGTACCCTACCATATGCAAAAAAACCGAATCTTTCTAAAAATTCTCGTTTAGCTAATAATAATAACAACTGATTTTTGGGGGTTTTTTGGCCATAAAGGGGGTTGTTTTTCAAAATTTTTCAAAACCTTTTTTCGTCCATCTATCCAGGCTTAATTGCAAATTTGTTTGAAATCGATCGAATAGTTTTATCTCTAGCTAATAATAATAATATTTATTAGTGAATCTCCTAGATTAAAATCACCTCTCCTACCCCACCTACAATTAATTATGAAGTCACTGTGAATATGTTTAATAAATTAAATATGTTTGTGAAAAATTATGTGCCAGTTTCTGGTACCGTTTATTAAACATGTACAATAACAGACTAATATTTGGTTGTCGGGTATTCTGGTAATATATTAAATTGTTAAATGTGTACAACTTGATGGATATACTCTCTTTAAAGTCCCTGCTGGCACAATTTCACAATAACGTACTAAAAAAAATTACAAAGGCAATTTTATTGACAAAACAACTGCCTCGTTAATAGCTAGTTCAACCTTTTCTGATTGAATTTATGTTGAAGTCCTTTGATTCAAGAACTCCTCAAAGACACAGTTGTCAGAAATCTTTCACCGACTCAGTCTAGTTACTAGAGGAATTAAGAGATACATTTTTGGAAATGAAACACACCTTTCCTGTTCCAAAGGACGCGTACGATTTGAATAACCGGTATCTGTATCGCCTACGCGCTGCGTTGTTTGAAAAAAAGCCGTTGCACACCCGACCGCTGGAAAGTTTGATTTCGTCGCATTACAAACAATAAAACTCTGATCTTGCGAATTATTTGTTCGTGGAATTTAGGCGGTATCACTGCGATTTAGCTGGGTAAACTCGAGCGAAAAACTAACTGAAAGATAACGCCACAGTGTCACGTGACAAAAGCCGAACCGTTATTTTGTAAACAGCTGTTTACCTCCAGTGTTTTTAGTGACCGCCTAAGTCGCACAAGAAAATACATCAACTTACATTTTCAATAGCAAAAGTAGGTTTACGTTTATACCGATAAAAATAAGTAACAAGATTATAAAAGTACGATCTACTAAACACAATACATAATAGTAATATTCTTATTACTTAATATAAACCAAGGCAACTAGAAATCAACTTATGACCACTGTTTAGTTATATCAAATGCAATTAGAAAATGTTGCATCAAACCACAGAGAAGATATCAATCATATACTCAGAGATCATACTGCCACGCTGTGTTGAGGTACAATTTTGTGAACTGTGTGATGTGTGGGCTACTTCTAGTTTTTCTCAGTTCTCTATGTTTTTTCGTTCAGTATAATCACAGTCTACTGTGCGTGTATATTTTCGACAATGAGTGACCGAAAAAAGAGCAGCTGTGTGTTGTGTAATTGCAACCATGACGTAAATTTATCTAAATATATTTACTAATATTATAAAGAGGTAAACTTTGTTTATTTGTATGCAGGGGGATTTCTCTGGAAAAACTGAACCAATTAAAAAAATAGTTTTACTAATAAAAACGTACACTATCCCTGAGTAACATATGCTATAATTCGTTTTGATAAAAACATTTTTTATTTAAATATTTGTAAATTTAGTTTGAAAAAATGAGGTTAGGCCTAAACTAATGAACCAATACATATATTTACATTTATTACCATAGCTACCAATTGAATAACATAACAAATAAAACAGCTTCTCCGATATTTTCATTAACAGCTGATTTCAAACTTTGAAGCAATTATTTGTATTTCAAACTTTTAGGTTAGGTTTTTATTAAAGTGTAGACCTGAGCCTTGCTTTTTCTTTTAACCTTTATTATAACTGTTGTAATAAAATATACGAAATAATTTGATTTGAACATTTAACATTATTTACCATCTTAGCTTTGGGGTTGTTATCAATGGATCAAGGATTTCCCCTATTTTGTATATACATAGAGATATAATACAGTGCATATATGTATTTAGTGGTATTCCACTACAAAACACATATTTTGCAAGATCACTAGCTGTTCTGAAGTATAAAATAATGTAAAATATTTCACCAACAGAAGGGATTTTTATCTGCTGATAATGACAAACTGACAACCGCACTGATAACAGTAAAACCACTTTCTATTATTAGGTAAAGCTTTAAAAGAACAGCATGTCCTATTCACCGTATTCAGTACAATTAAACTTCTCAGAAAGCAGAACCATACTTCAGAATTGAATAATCTTTAAATAATATTAACAACTTCTTAGAGATAGTTCAGAAAATCCATTTCTCACACAGTTTTAATGTGTTTGAACCATTAAATAATAATTTATGAATTGTATATGAAACTGTATTTTCTTAACCAAGGAGACGAACTAATTTCACACGAAAAGATGTTAAATCGCGTTTAGCACAAATACATTTGAATACCGAAACTTGAGGATTTTTCTAAGTACATCCACCATTTTTCCAATATAGTCCACAAGTGATGAGATTTTAATCACGATATTGAGAATGAATACCGTCAACGGTCTAATTTGATCACGATCTCTATCTATTAATGATCCCGCTATCCAGTTTTCTAGCTTAATAAAATGACACTGCAAAAATTGTCCAACTTCAACGAAAACTTGTGTTTAAAAATGGTAATGCACATGTAGTACGGTAATGTGTTTTCATATTATATAATTCAAGTACTTTTTCTCCGAAATTTATTTCTGAACTCAACTGTAGTTGATCTACAGCCGTTTGAAAATGAATAAGTAATTAACACCGAAAAGGTTGGGCTTGGGAGTGAATTTGCACCCAGAACAATAAGTGATAGCATCGACTCTGTCCTCAAGGTCCACCAACAGTAGTTGCACTGTGTTCGAATGTTTTAATTGTGTTAAAATTAAGAAATATTTGATAAGAGAGTGTAATGATAAGGAAACTCCCACCACCAGTAGGCATAAAGGTTCCTCCAGTACAATACAATCAAACTTACTGATAACATTACTAATCAGCTGATTGTTGATTTTATTCATAAATGTATTAGTAACAATCGACATAATAAAACTCGTAACATTTCTATTAATTAAACACTAGAGTATTGCAAGTTAAAATGTTTCCCCTTGCACTAAGTACTGTATTCGTTTAACCCTAGAATAAACGAACAAAAAAGTTACTAAGTAAATGGTCTGGGTCTGATAGACCCAAGCTTAAAAAATATATAAAAATTATTTTTTGATCCAAACATGTTTTTCAATCAAACCTAGGAATGTTTTCAGTAGTATAACACTATTTTAACAAAATAATATTGCTCACAAACAATGGTATAAATAAATTAAATGGTCTTGAAAACTTTAACAAAAAAATTACATTGATTTCTTTCAAACTACATAAATATACCATGAATTTTAAAACAAATTGGGATTGATTTTATATACTATATACAAGAATGATGTTTAGGGGAAATTATTAAGCGAAAGTTAATTTTTTAATGTTTTGAAGAGGTTTAACGACTTAATTTTTAGTCACGTGACCGGACTGGCTGGGTCTGACAGACCCACAAAATATTCAAACGCGTGACAGCTGATGACTGAGAATTGAGTTGACAAACATTCGAACCCAGCTCATTCTGTGGGCTCTTTTAGGAAGGTACACAGAGAAATGTCGGTCAGTAACGCCTATGACCTTGAATCTAACCTAATATAAAAACGGCTGGGCCTCACAGACCGAGCCCGTCCGTTCTACGGTTAAGGACAAGTTAGCCGTAATTGTGGTTTATTCTAAAGTTTACTATCTATGACCACACTGAAAGATCATACTCCCAAAGAGTCAAAACGTGTCGACACACACAAATCTGTAAATTAACAGACAAGAGTGTACCGAACGCCACAGTTTTCTACGAATGAGAAATGTTACGAAGTCAAACGGTTAAGTAGGCAAACGAATAAACATCAACATTTTGTTTTGCAGCAATTCTGCTTTACAATTTTGCGTGTCTTTCCGTGGTTGGTAAAATTCGACACGAGAATTTTAGCATACTCTAATGCTCGGATTACACTGTATAGCTATATATAGTATGTCCATTTTAAGTAGGCCACCATTGGGACCTCAAAATGTACAGCCTTCTTTAATGTGGGACTTCACCTACTTTTTAGTGACCATTAAAAATATGAATTTGAACTTTCAAAAATTTCAGAGGCCTTTCGTAAACAATAATTTGAACAATGAGCATCAACAGCTGATATTAAACATCTGTTATTAACTTAATTTTTTATGTGTAAAAATAATTTGTGGTTATGTCACTTAGTTCCTCTGCATTATGGTGTTAAAAAATTAACAAAAAGCGTACGAGCTGACTGAGTTCACAAGTATTAAATAATAATATTATTTAAAAAAAGGATTTACCCAAAAACTGTATTTTTTAAAATAAAACTGAGTAAAGTATGATTAAGAGTTAAATGGTTAATTGCCGAAAATGAGATATGCATCAATAATGACAATTGAATGTATTTGTCAAGCCTGATTATGCAATTGATGCTTAATTACAACAAAACATCAACATAAGAGGAATA